>BMAV01016948.1:0-42133 GCA_019973955.1 Trichonephila inaurata madagascariensis | reverse complement strand
TTTTTAAAAAAGGTGGATTTCACTTCCTGGTTTCGCCTCGCTCTGTATAATGAATCGTTTTATGATGCCCTCTTTTGACACTCAGAACAACCAAATCTCGATTTACAGTCTTTCGCTCTATGAGATGTAGAAAGGCAATTGAAGCAAAGGTTGTTAGTTTTAATCAGATCAATTCTCTTATTTATTGGAAGTTTTAAATACACTGCACACTTATATAATGGATGCGATTCAGCGCAACAAATACATTTATAATCTTTAACCTCACTCAAAAATACTCTTGACGCGTTTTTCACTGGATTATTTCTAGTAAGGACATTCGGCAAAGGTTTTAAGCTCTTTCCTCGAGAAGTGTTATACAAGTCTATTTCTTTGGCAAGCTCCAGTGGCGAAACCAATCATTTCCTGCTCGAACGGAAATGTGTGAAGCTACCTCTTTTTCAAGCGAACTGAAAATTTTGTCGGACACAATAAGATCGTTTAAATTGTCAAAATCAGAGACCTTCCTTAATTTTAAGTAATACTGCCAATTTGTAATTAAGCGAGAAGTATATTGAATATATGTTTCATTTGGATGACGCGTAGCTTTTAAATTGTTCAAGGAATTGATTTGCACTGGCCGTATTCTCTTAGAATAATTGATTTTAGTTTTTCATAATTGTTAAGCTCGTCATCTTTAACATATGTTAACACATTTGAAGCTTTTTCTCCCAACAAATTTAATAAAATCTCCGACTTAAATTTCTCGGGCACATTTTTTGATACAAAGGCTCTTTCTAACGAAGCGAAAAAGAATGCCCAACCTTCAGGTCTATTAGGCACCTTCACCGTTAGGATGCGAACACTTTTCACCAACGCATCCAGCGAGTTACAAACCTCACCTGTTCTCTCGTTATCTGAATTAACTCCAACATGTAAACGTGCAATCTCAAGCTCAAGCTCCTTTTCTCGTAACCTATTTTCCGCTTCTTTTTTACGGTCTTCCTCCGCTTTCTTACGGTCCTCGATCGTATGTTGAATTAATTCCTTAACTAATTCAACGTTCTCCTTACAATATTTATTTTCTTTAATAATTTCAGTTAACTCAACAAGAGTTACTTTTTCAGCAACAGTCTCACCAAGTTCAAGAGCTACGATCCGAAGATCTTCCTTACGGCAGTTCTTAAACATTTTTCTAAAATTAATTTAGTCCTCAATTTATAACAATAAAACACATAAAAGAGACCACTACTCACGTCACCTTGAATAGCTCACTTCTCCGGCTCAGCTGAACGGACCAAATGTTGGGGAGTGGTCCCTATGTGTTTTTGCTCTCAGGAAACCAGACGAGGATGTTGACAAAACACCTTTTATTTCCTCTCTCGGTTGTGCTCGGGGCGTATGTCGGAACACTTGCGATGGGCACCGTAATTCCACGCTCTCGCTCGTCTGATCAACACACACACACTGAAACTCTAATCCTTGTTTCGCTAAATACACTTAATCACCGCCGGGCGGCGCCCACTGCGCATGCTCGAACAATATTCAATATTTTACCTGAACTTTTTTTATTTATTTTTTATGTAACCTATGTCTACATCCCTATAAAAACGATTTTTTAAAACTCAAAACAAAAAAGTCATGCGTTTAAGGGTTAATTTTTGATTTTTCATTTTCTGTTATCATGTAACCTATGAACCAAATTCAATTTCTCGAATCTATTTATGTGAATGTGCTAATAGCTGCGGTAATTGCTTTTTTTCGGGTTTGATTTATACATGTGTATAAAGAAGAAATTGATTTGTTAATTGCATTACTTTTCTTAAAGGAATGAACACTGAACATAATTATAGTTAATTTTGTACAGTGGAATACGTTTAACGCGAAAACGCTTAAGACGAAATATAGATTTTAGCACGGAATAATACAACAGTCCCGACAAACTACTATGTATTTTCGTCCATTTTTTTTTTTTAACTCGAAACGAGAATCACTTAACACGAAAAAATTATAAGAGGTAAAATAATAATTAAGTCGTAAATAAGTGAAACTTGAAATCTAATCCAATATTTATTCAATTTATAGTTGATAGGCATTTTCCATGATTAGACAAAAGGATTTATGAACTCTTAGACACGTGTGTGTATTCTGTATTTCTTCAACATACAATATTAACTGTTATATTATATAATATACTTTTCCAAATGTATATGTTTCTACGTATATTTTTGAAATTTTGAATGATGTTTTTTAACAGAATATTTAAAATTTTCTGAAAGTAAATTTTGTAAATACCTCAATATCCTGTCTTTCGTGAAATAAGATAAATTTTTGACGTGGTTTTTTGCTCTCTAAATACTGTTATTTACAGTAATTTTGAATCAATTATACTTTTCAAATATTTAGTCACTTCGATTATGAGTTTTATGCAGTGGTCGTTACGTTAAGGATTGTTCTTTAAAAAAAATAAAGTATAATTACATTTATATATGACCTTAGATAATATTTGCTCTTTACAGGAATGAAAAATACGCTTCAGTACCTAAATCTCGTTTTCAGCATCACTCAAACGAAAAATGTTGTTTACTCTTTCCTCTCTTTCAACTTCAAATAAATCGTCTTTAGTGTGTTTAGACCCTCATCCTAAAGAAGAGACATATAAATCTGGATGCCGAAAAGAGGTGTCAAAGATAAAGAGAAAATACGCAAGAGAAGGAAATGAAACTGGGATTATGTCTTTACTACTTTTTTATTATATCCAGCAAAAAAGTCAGTCGGGAAAGATTAAACTGCTGTATTTTGAATTTTCGTATCACTGATACCTAAAGATATTTCTTTTTTTGATACATGATAATGCTATATTCATTAAACTTTCACTATATTAAAAATACTACACTATTCTTAATATAGTATTTTAACGATTACATTTCCATTTTCCATACTCGGAATTTAATTGGAAATTTATCAAACTTTAAACTTCTAACAATAGTATTTTTGTCGCTCCTTGTAAAAAATTCTTAAAAGTATATCGAATTATTCATTTATTTATTTTTTGAAGAATTTATCAAAAGTTTGCAACATTCGATCAGATTTCTCTAGTATGAAATTCAACAAAGTTACATCAAAGAAGAGTTCAAAACAAAATAATTCAATTTTCAAATTTTGAAAGAAAAGTGCTTGGAAAATTTTTTTGGTACTGTAAGATTTAGACATCATGTGAATACTACTAGAATCAAAAAGTTCTCGGAATGGTCCCCTATAATCACGCAGGTGTTCGTTGGAGGGGAATATCTTTCTCTGGGGTTATTGTTGTTATTAATACCACTTAATCGGTATGTGCCAGATCGAGGCCCACGAAATTCATCATGGCAAAGGGCTATTTTGTACGCCTCTTGTTAGCCCTCTAGTTAGCACCATGTAGGTGACATTATGTTTTGGCTCTTTTCCACCCCAATTTTGAGAGAACACCCTTTGGGCGGTCAAGGGTTGTGACGGGCTCAAGCGTCTTTTCTTTAACATAACCTCTGGGTTCTTTGACGGCCAAGATTAATGGCAACTCTTTTCCAACCCAAATCCAAGAAGCGAAATGCGAATAAGAAATGCAAATAAGATAGCTTTTAAAAGAACAGAAGTTTCAGTAAGCAGGATGGCAATTTGAGGAATGTTATGTTTGGAGGAGATTGACAGGAGGATTGGAGGAGGATTTGGAGGAGGTGAATTGAAAGCATATCGTAAAGTTACCTAGAAGCCCTGCCATTAATACAAGGTGCATACCATTGCACACGCGCCCAGGCGTTTCCATTTAAAGATTGAAGTTAAGTTTGGCTTAAGGTAGTAATGATTATTTGATATTAGGACTTGTAATATTATTAGAAGTGAGAATAAGCGGATAATATAATTATTTAGAGAAAGTGGTCTAACTTACGCGATTCGGTTTAACTATTTTTGTATGTTAGTTCATTCTAGATTCTCATTTATATAAATTTATCTGAATTGTTAGACGTTTAAGTTATATTCTTAATAAAGTCATATTAAGAATTTAAAATGTATGTTCACTTTGAGAATCCCACACCTCTAGCTCACGCTGACAATCAAAGATATGGTCACCATAGGGGGGCCATATCACAGGGTCCCCATCTCTTTTCCCCTTCCACCAATCTCACGAGAGGGCTTGCGTCTCGACGGCTATTTAGACTACTCCTATTACTTGAAGACACTACATTTAAAAACATCCATGCCTTTCAGAGGATTCGAACCCAGGTCCTACAACACAGCAGTCACCGTCACTAACCATTAGACCGGATGAGTAGCGTTTCGGGGGATGACAGCACTAATAAGGAAAATATACAGCTATCCGGAATTTATTTCTTGTACTGTTGGCTTTAGCTGCAGATCCTCTGTGATAAAGCGAATTTTTCATTCGTCGGATTTTGCGATGTCGTCTTTGGAACAGCGTTAAACATTAAATTCTGTGTTTTGCTCGAGAAAACACCTAAGAGTCGCTCGGGATACTGAAGAAAGCATACGCAAGAGATGCCATAAAAACACCGTCTGTGACATAAGCGTTTTTGTGAACACTAAAACACCGAAGATGACCATTTTCTTCTGCCATGGATGTGAATGTTGAGCCCGTTTGAGAAATCGTGTGTGCGGACAAAAAATGTTTATGCTATTGCCTCTGAACTTGGTATTTCACATGGAAACATTCACAGCATTCTTCATGCATTATTTGATTCCAGCCCCAGAGGAGTTTTACCTATTTCCATGGCTGAAATTGAAGGGACATCGTTTTTTGAATTCAGGTGAGGTGATGCAAAATGTGACGAAGCAACTGAAGGACCTTCAAAAAATGGATTCCAGGAGTTTTTTGAACAAGTATACGACATCTGAAACAAGTATGTGGATGCAGGAAGGCAATACCTTGAAGATTAATAATAAAATATTGTTCTATTTTTTAATAATTTGTAATTGACCTATTACGGGAACTTTTTGACCCACCTGCGAATTTTGAGATTATATAGTTCTGGAAAATTGCATTTGAAACAAGTGAACTACCTCGTTAGCCGAATAGTCATGGTTTCAAACACATGGCTGAAGTTTTTTCGGTCAAATCATGGGTTTGAATCCTGATACCACTAAAGACCCGACATACATGTGGAAGGGACTGGCGGACTCAATTGTCTTGTAGTGAATTCTGCTCATTGTGGCATCGAAGGAAATGAAAAGAAGGAAACAATTATCTCTGCAAACCCCTAATAACCATATGACATTTAATTCTTCAAAACTCCTAATTAAATTAAAATTTGCCTCTTACCTATCAAATGAAGCTAAGGAAAAGACCTGGATGTCTCATTAGTTTAAAGTCAGTCATTCCAGATTTTCCTCGCCCTGCAGCCGTAGCGTTGTTTCGTCTTTTGACTGGGCACTGTTTGAATGCCCATCTTTTTTTAAAATTCGACTAAAGGGTACTTCAGCCTGTACTCTTTGTGACTCTGCAGAGTCTATGGATAAGGACCGTATTGACGAATGTGCTGTCCATTATTGTCTTTTAACTCTATTATTCTTGAGTATTGGGAAGCTAGATCGAGACTAAAGTCTTGGTGGCCAAATGTCTGGTATTTGTATAAATAACATAAGGAAGGAACAATGTATCTTAGATCTCTATCCCCTTTCGGTACGTAAAGTCCCAAATATGAGCCAGCATGAAACACCGTCAGAGGCCGAAGGACACGAGTGAGCCAGGCACTTGAAACATTTTGTAAGCTAAGTTTTTTTGGCAATAGATGGCATTCTATGTTTATATGATTTGATGATTTGAGATACATGGACCATCTACTCAAAATGAGAGAAACATTACTCACATACACGTGATTTTTGTTTTATAAACGTAAGGGGAAGGGAATGTTTTCGAATTGAAAGCTTTACGATTGCTCTTGAAAGGAACTTGGGGTTTTTTTATAGTGAAGATGAGAGATTTATTTTCGCTAAAGCATTTGATTTGGGTTTGCAGTTAGCTTTTAATGGATAATTAGATCTGGTAGACAAAATTTGTCTTTTTTTTTTCTTTCTTTCTTTTTTAAAAGGTCGACTTTTACAAATGCTGACAGTAAAATGTTTCAAAACTTGTGCTTAAACAGAAAATGGATGAAGTAAATAAAGTATATCAATACGATATATATAAAGCATATGCCGTTCGTATAATATACAGAAAAATATTGAGCAACGCGCTTATATTTCGGTATTTTTATGGATTTAAGCTTTACTACACAAATCCCTCGGCCCTGGCGGTACGCACGGGTTTACATTCTTCGTTCCGAAAAGGCTATCGATACTAAAAAACGTCAAATTAACCTAGTGTGGAAGTTAGGAGAATAAAAAGTAAACTCAGATGCCCTCTCCAATTGATTGTGGTTTGGAATTCTTGTTGTGCTTTAAGGTGCGATGTAAAAATCAATCAATCAATTAGTCAATCGATCAAAACAGGTAAATAAGTTTAAATGCATCTTCAAAAAATTTTCAACTATTTCTTAGAATAATTTCTCAATAACAACATCATTGTCCTTTTTTTGATTCCCTTATCTCAAAGTTTACATATCGTTAAACTTTTATTTATATCGAAATTTGTCGCATTCCCTGTTATACTTTGAAGAGGTTGTAAATCTTATTATCTAGGGTGATTAATTAATTCTTCCTACTTTTTAAATCTTTCTTTTAAACTATCTGCGTTATTTTTTAGTCTAGAACACAGCTTTACATTTATCTTTCCCATTCATGTTATAAATTGCTGATCAATTAATTTTCTTCGGAAATAATTTTTTGCTTAATTTTTCCAGAATATTCTCTGGCTTCATCTTGTTAATTGTTGTTTTATTTATTGATGCTGGTGCATTTGTTTTGGATTTCATGTTATCGCATATACATTATTACCTTTTTTAAAACCTTTAACTTTATGTTGTGCTTTTTTTCTCTAAAGGGTATTTCTGCTTAGATATTTTAGGTCATGAGTTATTTGAAGTTTTAACTCTGTGCTTCTGGTATGATATCTTTAGCTCAGTGCTTCTCAAACTTTCACTACTTGCGACCCAATTTTCAATCATAATTTTCATCGCGCCCCCCTCTATACAATAACAATTAATTGACTTCAAAATTAACGTACTTTGATGCTAAAGCTACAATATGACTTTAATTATAAACCGTTCAAATTATCAAGATAGGTACTAAATTTTGTGTATAATTTGGCCTATGGCAAGCTCATGGGAGTCACTGGTAATTATCAATCTTGTTCTTAACTTAGTATTGATAAATTAATTATGAAATATATTCTGCAATACATAGATGCATTTATATGTATATTATATCAATGTAAATGTGTATTTTACTTTTATTATGTCAGAATGTATTTTGTTTTGCTTCGTTTCAGTAAATTTGCAATTTTTTAAATCTTTTACTTTCGACTTTTTGATATGCTCGCACTCCTCTTGTAAGGTTATCACGTCCCCAAAGGGTGCACCCCACAGTTTGAGAAATATTGCTTTATCTATTTTCCTCCTTTAGTTTAAAATGTTTAGAAAATGTTTAGTTAGTATTATTTTTTAATCTGTATATTTATTGTTAAAATTATATATATATATATATACTCGAAACTTGGAGAAAAATTAATACATTTAATTTCATTTATCCCCATTTTGATTTCATATGACTCTAATCTTGAAAATTACTTCAATTTAACTTATTACTATTATTTGCTGTTTTTCCGGTGTCTTAGTGGTAGTGTAATGCACTTCCATGCCAGAGTTCCAGAGCTCAAATCCCGGGCTTGTCAAGGTCGACTCAACCTTTCGTCCCTTCAATGGTTCGATAAATGAGTGCCAAACTTGTGCTTGGGAATTAAACACTGGGGGTTTCACGTCAGACTGACCACCTGATCGGAACATCTTCTCATGCACCTCAGCGCCCAAAGTCACGAATACTGAGCTGGGCAGAGTAATCCTTAGCCCTCATGGGCTGCTGTGCCTTTGAATTTAGTTTAGTTTATTATTTGCAGTTTATAAGAAATATATGGCAGAAACATATGATTAATCACAGAAGTAATATCTGAACTAAAAATAGCTTTTGATGGATGGGTCATTCACTCAAGCCTTGGGTGCACTTACCATTGGTTTGTTTTTGAAAACAAAAGCTTATACGCTACTTCTAAAAACCTTCATACTAAGAATGAGTATACTAATGAGGAATATTTTAAGAAATTGCCTGTGGGCCGAGTAACCAGATGGTCAAAAGTCACGAACTCATGGCCAGTGTTATCCAATCGTGGATTCGTAATCAAGTGCCACTGAAGATCCCTGTGTAGAACGCCTGGTGCACTTTAAACCAACTGAAGCACAAAACCTCCCTTTAAATGGTGAGTAAGTTAGAAGAGGAGATACCAGCTCAAGTGTCGTCCTTGACTTGACCACGTTTCGAAATTACGAGGTCCCTTGCCAATAGCCCTAATGATGTCGAGTTGCCGTGTGTCAAAGTGCGATATAATTTAAAATCAAATGAATTCATTCAAAAATTGCCTTTCGGGATTATTTAGGTATATTTGCAAAATAAGAACTAAACTTCAATTTAAGAAATATAAAATTTAGTATGTTTCTTTCTTTCCTCTATTGCATACGGAAAATAACAGTGGTTATTAATGTTATTATGCACTATTTGAAATGAAATTGAGATTGAAAACATAATACCTCGGGTATTTGTCCCTTTTTCACACATTTGTGTAGGTTACACAGAGCTTTATCAATTACCTGCAATTTTTGGCTATCCAAAGTTTTTTCTTACTATGAATTAGATTTTAGAATATAAAAAAATAAAACTACGCAAATATCTATACTGTCATAAAAAGAGGAACTATCTTTAAAAACTCCAATTTTCTAATATTTATAAAATAATACATGTATCACTATTTAGGGGTCTATAAGTGGAAAAGTGTAGCTTTGTCCCCTTTATACATCGAATTTTCACCGTACAAGCAATTTTTAATTCAAAACAAGATAATTCTTTTCTATCTCCCATGCAAACGATAGATAATGCGTTAAGAAATAATCTTTTCTTAAGAAGCACGATAAAAAGTTTGCGGAATAAAGAAAATTCTTGTTTACCAACCTAAGTTAGAATCTATGTTTTGTATCCCACGTTCAAAGTAATCATTTATTCAGAGGTTATTACCCATAAAATAGTTTTTTCCACTAGATTTTCGTCTTTTACTTTCCATAAGATCAAAAGATTTTCTTGCATCATTTTGTAGTGGAGCTAAATATTCTAGATGCATATTTATGAGAATTCTTTTTCCTTTTTGCATTGTTTTACTTGTAGAATTTTTTATACCTTAAATTTATCTAATTACTAGAAAGAAAACACTGAAGAATTACAAATATTAATGTATTACATATTATAACTTTGAATGAATTTTTCATTCATAATTTTTATTTAGTTTGAAATCTATGCATTTAATAAATGATTAGAAATCCTTATTGATCTCTTCAGAAAGAAAACAAATAACTAAACGTTACGCTTGAGGAACGTATGAACAAATGACGACGAACCTTTAATTTTGAGCCGCTTAATTTTGTAATTCAATAATTTTGTACCTTTAATTTAAGGAACAAATTGATGCCTCTCTTTTCTATTTTCCACCATATGAAAAATTTAAGGTCCAACTGCAGTAAGCATGCCAAAATCTTATTTTTTTAATTGAATAGGATTCAAACATATAACTCGCGACCATGATTACTGAGTGACCGCGGCACAATAGAATGAATGTAATTATTTAATTGAAATAGGAATGTTATGTCTACACGTTTTGTTGTTAGTTTAGTAGAAAATTTTAAAATGTCACGTGGTGGCAGTAAAACTATTAAGGTATCCGACTACGTTCGAACTCGTGATTTTGCAAAAGCGTATAAATGGATATTTATGATATTTAGTGTCACTTATATTAGAAAATGTATATAAAATTATTTTAAGAATAGTATTACAATAAAAAATTATTTACCGTAAAATCCGGCGTATAACGCGCAACCTATACTTTCAAGCTGTATTGTTTTAATTTTTGGGTATATTCGCCGTATAACGCGCACCCCCTTTTTTACGAAAAAATTTGAAATGTACGTGTGCAGTTTTCTTATGTTTTGAAGTCATTACTTATTGGATGAATCATTCCAGACTCTCTTTTGAATAAATACTATACTTCTAGAATTATACAACCCTTAAGCACAAAAAGGGAGGGGGGGAACACCAAATCATCGCCATGGCTGTATTTTTCCCACGCTTTTCTATAAACATTGATTCCTTTTTCCCCTTTCGTGTGATGTACGAGGCGGATGATTAATTTTGAAATAAATTAGAACAAGTCTGAGACTTATTACGCTCGCTGTCTGTAGTATATTCAATACTATGAATAGCAAAACACAGTGCCGGTTTCAAGATCTAAGTGATTCAATTTGCGAAAAGAAAATGGAAATCGTGTTGCAGCAAGGATGTTTGATATTGGCGAAAGCTCCATAAGGGAGTGGGAAAAAAATGGAATGACAGTAATTAACATGCCAAAGAAGAAATGTGCTTTACGTAAAGGAGTAGCGAAATGGCCTATTCTAGAAGAAAGTGTTGCGAACTGGGTCCTAGAAAATCGCCTGAATGGATTAATTGTAACAAGAAACAGTGTACGTTTATTCGCCTTAAAATGGTCAAAAAATAATGCCTTTTCATGTTATCCCACAATGAAAGTTCATAGGGTATGTTATTTCTTTTAAATAAACAGTATTTCGATAAATAAATCAAAAAATTTTTAATACTCGTTTTTTAAAGGTCTCGTTTTTATACTCGGCGTATAACGCGCACCCCTAAATTTCGATCTTATTTTTTGTGTTGAAAGTGCGCGTTATACAACTTACGCTAAGTACAATATTTTGATAAAAAATGAATATAGAATGACTAATTTTCAAAATATTCTCCTTTTGTGAAAAATGCTTCTATTATAATAATATTTTGCCTGTATACAGCTCAGATCTCTCTTCTCTCTACAGAGGCTCAACTAAAATTTTTCAAATATATAACTTAGAAGTGGGGTTATCCATGTTTTACGAAAACAGAAGGGAGAAATTTTAAGAAAAAAACGCCGATAATTATTTCAATGGATTGTAACTCTGAAAATATAATGTGAATTTTTCAAAACAAAATCGTTCAGACTCTCTGGAGAAGTCTTTACTTTATATAAGCACACACACACACAAAATATTATTATTTAATAAGGATTTTTTATAAAAGCAGAACATTTTGAAAAAAGGTTATTCTAAGTTAATTTTTTGCCAAAATATTGTATTTAAATAATTTTAATTTTTTTTCTCAAAATAATCTTAAAAAACAATTTTATACATAAATTCTAATCTAAGTGACATTAAATATCATGAAAATTATCGGTGAAATTGTCGAATCGGCCGCTTCTCCGCCAAATTTAGAAAAATCACGTATTTGGCGCGTTTTTGTCAAAAACGACTTCTCCTTCACTGGAGAACAAATTCAGAAGGGTTACCAGATTTAGCGCATTTATCGATGTGGCGAGAAAACACTTGGCGTTAGAAGCGGCCGATTCGACAAATCAACCAAACTATCCATTAGTGCACTTTTTTAAAATCACGGTTCCGAACGTAGTCGGATACCTTAAACTCAGAAAATAAATTTACAATATGTGTGTTTCAGAATATTTAAAATTTATTTTATATAAAATATTAAATCAGGATGTTCAGGATTGCCTTGATTCTAGTACCTAAGACGCATTTTTATACGTAACTCTAGTATATTTAACTCTAGGAAAAATGTCTTACTGGATACAAAAAATCGTTAACTAGTCAAATAGTAAAAACCAAGTAAATCCTATGTTTGAGTTGCCAGACAGAATCTCAAGTTCAATGTTTTATCTGGCAATTTTAATGTAGCCTGCTTAATATAGATTTTTAAAAAATAATCACTTTGATTTTCAAATAGGCAATCCACATTATTGATTTAAAAATAAGTGGCTTCAAACTTTTTTGACTCATGAAACGCATAGAGTTATAAAAGTTTTAAGGGAACCCCATTCCCCACACACATTGAGAAAAATATATCTTAAGATAATGTTTAAAATAGATGATATGCAGTAGGAAATTTATGTAAAGACAATTAAAAAGGAAATGTATTGCCTATTAAACACTTTAATGTCATTTTAACATAACTTACTCATATTATAAACATTAAATTATGATTCAAGTTTCCGGTTCCTGTGTGTTATGTTAAGTAACTGGGATATGTGTTTGCATTTTTTGTACCGTTTCAAAATGTAGGTATAAAGAAATTATTTGCACTAGCATTTCATATTCTGCGTTTAATTTTTTATATATATTTTTATTTTGTAGCCACTCAACGCTGAGAAATATTTTTCACGTAAATACATTATTCTGAATAGCATTAAAATGTTTATAACTGTGTGAGAAACCCTGTGTATTTTGCATGAATTTTGCAGCCAAAAATTTAGGTGCTGTTCTTGTTTAAATATAAATTTTAACGTCGAATCTTTTGATATCTCAATAAGTTGTTCCCACTCCATTATAAGGTGTTTTAGCTGCAAATGAAAAAAAGTGCACTTTCTTCTAGAAAGCTATTTAGTAGGGCAAAACAAAAATGTACTAACGATTTTAAAATTGCTTCGTTGGATCCGAGAATAGCAAACAATAGAATACTAACAATCCAGTAATTAGTACATTTAAAGAAAAACGAATATGAATATTTTTTTATTATAGTATAATAAAAGTTTATAAAGAGTATTACAAAATAAAGTTATCATGTATAAATAGAATTTTCAGTTTCAAAAACTGGGATGAGTTTTTTAGATACTTATAGTTATATACAAATTTATAATGGAGAACGTGAATCCATTTTGCATACGCATTTATAATTTTGTTTTCGATTTTTTTACTGTGACTTGTGAAACCCTTGGGTATGCCTTGTGGAATCCTAGGGTTTCGTGGAACAAAGTTTGAAGACGACCTGGTTTAAATTAATATAATTATTTATGCAACCAAAATTAATTTAATTTGTTGCTTTATAAATATACCTTTCATTATTAATATTTTAAGACTTCAACGAATACTAAATCATGCTGGACACTGTATGCAAAATTTGTAAACACACAGCGCTTACAAGATTTGTAACACACACGCAATATATAAACACAAAGTTTGTTAATATAACATCTTTGGAGAAAAAAATACTTATAATGTGTGGGAATCATGATTTGAGCTGCAATCACTTTGATTGCTTACGGTGTCTTACTAAGACTACTGTGAATCATCAGGACAAGATCCTTTGCTACATAAATCACATTATATAATTGTGCTATTAGTAATGAATTAATAGTAATGGGTGATAATAGTATATTTTATCGATCTAGACCTAGGATGGCGAACCATTGGCACGCGTGCCATTGATGGCACGTGGCACAATATTTTGGGCACGCCACCGATCAACCACGATTGATTCTTCATAAAAGAGTTTTCAGTGAGATTTTCTCTGTTCAAAGAATTATCGGAAACACACAAATTTTTATTATGTACCCTAATGTGATATCATTTGATAAACTGAACTTGCCCCAATTCGATTGGTTGGAAATTGAAGAATTTTTGAAATGCAACTTATATTGATTTCTTGTCTAGTTCAATATGGATTCAAAAATTTATTGAAACAAGGAAAACATTGATTGAAACAGAAAGATTGACAAGCAATAAAAGTAAAAATGCCAGTAACGAAATTTTGCAAACATTAAATTCGACTCTAGATACGTTTAACTGTTTGAAAAGAATGCTCATGGTATTTTAACCATATTTTCATCGATCTATGCCTACGAGAGTCTTTATTTTCAAAGATGAATAACATTAAAGACGCGCTTAAAAATCATTTGGCAGATGATTCCGATTCAGCATTTATTCTGCTAAAAGTAACATCTTACCCAATCCTAATATTATTTATTTGTCATCTAATCTGCAACAGCAGAAATCGCACTTATGTTACTTTATATAATTTGAATTTCACGCTTAACTAAAACATTTAGTGTTATAAAATACAAAATGTATTTTTCTGTAGTAAATAAACAGTTTTGTGTTGTTAGTATTTGGTTTTATTATTTTCCAGTAATCACAAGTCAAAATTATTTGGCGGTACGTCTATACCTCATCAAGTTCTTCTTTAGAAAAAATGGCACGTTAACCCATAAAGGTTCGCCTCCCCTGATCTAGACGTTGATGCATATATACAATTATCTCCTTACACGTGGAAACCTTTTGAAAATCCCCTTATTACATATATTGAAATTCAAGCTCCTAAAAGTAATTGGAACAAGAGTTACTTAATATATGAGCTCTGCTTCCTTTACCAGTATCCGGCAACTTACCGTAAAATCCGGCGTATAACGCGCATCTATGTTTCCACAAGTTGCCTTTTTTTTATTTTTATGCGCATTCGCCGTATAACGCTGCCCCCTTTTTCACAAATAAACCTGAAATGTACCAATGCAATTCTCTTACATTTTAAAGTCATTTATTCGAGGTATTACTACAATTTTTTAAAAATAGTACTCTTCTAGAAATATAACCTTTGAAGTTCTTAAAAAGTGTCATTACTTTTAAACAAACAGTATTTTGATCTTTGTAGATAAGTTTTTTTATGCGCATCTTTTTTTTTTAAACTATCATTTTTATACCTCGCGTATAACGCAAACCCGTAAATTACGATCTCATTTTTCAATTCCACTACTATTAGAGAGAGAGAGTCCACTCTCTCTCTCTCTCTCTCTCTCTCTATATATATATATATATAATATATATATATATATATATCTTGTTCAAATTTTCTCAATTGTTTATAAAATACTTTCTATTCCTCCATTCAAGTTCAATTTCATTTTTTTAAACTTGTAGTGCATGACACTTGATGTTTATACAGTTTTTTCAAATATTTTAGTTAATTAATTAAATTAAAAAGGAATAAATAGTAACAAACTAAAATAATAGTCCAACAACATATATAGAAAGGAAATTCGTCCATTGTGTCCCTATAGCTCAATGGATAGCGCGTTGGACTTCTAAGCCAAAGGTCGTGAGTTCGAATTCCACCTGGGATGGCTTAATTGCTTAGAATGGAATTTCTTTTTTACTCCACTATTTTATCAGAATAATTAAATTTAATTGATAAATAAATAGAACAAACAAATAAAATAGTCGAACACCCTGTATAGAAAGAAAAACAGAAAATTTCAAGGGGAAAATCTCTTTCTATTTTTTCACTTAATATTGGGATTCTGTCATTTGTATATGCATATTTATATTAACTAGCTGGTACACCCGTTCTTCGCACGGGTGAATTGAAAACTTAAGCAATACAGACTGAAGAATAAAGGAGTTTTTAATGAGTTAATTTTACGGGAATTGTAAATTAAACAAAAAGAAGCTTTTTGCATATCTCAACTAAATAAAAAACCATGTTTGCTTAATTTTAAGTCTGTAGATATAACAGCTGATAAAAAAGATTTTTTTATAAAATTTATAACGCCGTAATGTGTAATACGTTAATATTAAATCTCTATATACAATATTGAATTTATTGAACAATCTCTCTATATACAATATTCAATTTAATGAACAGCTCTCTATATACAATATTAAATTTACTGAACAATCTCTCTATATACAATATTAAATTAACCGAACTATCTCTCTATATACAATAGTCAGTTCAAAACAGGTCTAAAAAACAGTAGGATGAAACGAATCTGCAAGCAGGGAGGGGGAGGGACGCGTGACCTTTGACACTGTCGATGGGGTGAGGACTGGGTTGGATGAAAGGAAGCCGCCGCAAGCAAGGGGTGAGAGGGATGCATAACCTTTGACACTGTCGATTGAAATAAATGATCCCTATTTGAAACGGATATTGTTCACCATTTCATTGGGTTTAATTTTATTTTCGTGGAACCCTGATTTTTTTTTCTATGATAAAAGTAGCCTAAGTTATTCCTTATAACATTAGCTATCTGCCAGTGAAAGTTTCGTCAGAATCGGTCCAGCCGTTTCAGAGATTAGCCGGAACAAACAGATAGAGAGACAGACAGACAGACAAAAATTTTAAAAATTGATTTTTTCATATTCAGTACCTTATATACTTTTAAATGCATTTAGTAAAAAAGCTGTTAATTTCAAATTACAAACAGACACTTCATTTTTATTTATATGCATAGATTATAACTATTTCATAAAAAGTAACTAAAATAAAACTTCTCTTTGTTTACCTAAGTAAGAATTGATTTTAAAAAGTATTATTTGTGTTAAAAATGTGCGTTATACGCTGGATTTTACGGTATTCCAGAATATTGAGAGTTGATTCCTTTAATGCATTATACGAGTAGACACATTACTTAGTGAAGTCCAAATTTAATCCCATCTCCCCCACACAAAAATCTGAATCATTAGAAGCTTAAGAAGAAACTAGCTTTTATATAATTATCTTCCTAAATACAAAAAAAGGTAGATAGCGTATTTTTATCGAAGTGAATGTAATAGGATATTGAACTTAATATCTAAACGACATTTTTGGTTATTTGAACTTTATTTCAGACAATTGGAATTGATGGAATAATAACAAAATTGGCTCCGATATTCTGTATAAATATTTTCCCTTTTGATATTTTAAATTACTCTTAGATTGATTAAAGATAACTTCAATTTAATTCCAAATAATGTTAAAAGGATTCAATATAATCAGTTTTTGAAGCTTACGCGAATGAAATGAATAAATCGTTTTGGTGGAGATTGATAAATTGTGCTTATTTAAAGGAATCGTTTTAAATTGTCAACCTTTTAAATGTAATTTAACTCATAGTATTAGGCAAACATACTTCTTTTAATTTCAATGCTTCGAATAACTTATATATTCAATTTACTTCTGCATTATTTAATGTTACAGAATGCGAAGGATTAACTCTAGAAATGCCTTAAATTGCAACTTAGAATATACACTGCTGTTTATAAAAAATGCAACACCATGAAGGAATCATCAGATTTAAATGAATTTTGCAGCAAATAACAATTACAGGATGTTACGTAAAATAGTAAAGTTTCAAAGACACCGCACATGCGTGGCGTGTGCAGCACCCTCTGAACTGATGCTGAAAGAGTCTGAACAGAGGGCTGTTGCGGACCGAAAATAGTTAATGATTATTTGATCGTGGAGAAAGTTTAGTGAGATATAAGTATGCCTCCACAATAAAATAAGGAGAAATTTTAACTACATACGGAGTTTTAACGTGGGAGGATTATCGACCTTCGAGAAGGAGGATTTTCCTATCGCGCAATAGGGGCTCGTGTGCAGCGGAAAAATTCCACAGTGATGCGAGTTTGGAAACGGTGGACCAACGAGCACCGAACAACTCGAAAAACTGGCAGTGAATGATGGAAAGTGACGACTGCCTTCTCCGCATGGCGGTGAATTGCCGTACAGCTTCTTCCAGGAAGTCGGCAGCACATTGGTCAACTGCTACAGGTGAACTAACGTCAGCTTCGTCAATTCGTCGACGTCTGCTGCACCGTGGATTGCCTGCAAGGGTTAATTTATACATGATCCCCCACACGGCAAACCATCGACTGCTGCGTCTGCAAAGAGCTCATGAGCACAGAGCCTGGTAGGCTGATTGCCACCAAGTTGTCTTTTCGATGAATCACGCTTCAATTTGTGGGGTCGTGATGGCCGCATTCGTGTTACAAGCTGAGTCGTTGAACACTGCCTTCCAGAGTGCAGTTATCGTACGAAATAGTAGCCTAACACCCGGAGTTATGGGTTGGGGTGCAATTTTGTATCATGCACGACCCAATTTGCTACGAATTGAGGGTAATCTCAATAACAACAGGTACGTCTGTGAAGTGCTACAGTCCGAAATCGTTCCTTCCTTCAAGGCATCCCTGGAGCTATCTTTCAGCAGGATAATGCACGTACACATGTCGCAAAAACTGTTTAAGACTTTAGTTCAGCCCAACACATGCAACTTCTTCCTTGGCCTTCATGATCCGCGTCCTGCAACTTCAAAAGACGAACTTTTGCTGCGCATACAAACAATATAGAATTCTCTTCCACAAGCAGACATTCAAAATATGTTTGACTCCATGCAACTTCGTATAGCAGCACTTATTTCTGCGTGTGGTGGCTACACCAAATACTGATTTCGGACACTTAATATTGTTTTTTTTTGCTTTGAAAATTTCGTCATTTATTTGTACTAATACAAGTCGTTTGTGCACTAAACTTCATTTAATTCTGATGATTCCTTCCATGGTCTTGGATTTTTTACAAACAGCAGTTTACAATCATCATGATATGAAAAGTACTTTTTTTTAACTGATAATAAAGTATATTAGATTAAAAATGTAAATAAGTTTTGAAATTTACTATGTAAAACAAGTATAATAATAAAAAAAGAATTTAAGTTAATTCTACTTAGATCAACAAAGAAAAAGTTTATTTTATCTACTTTTTATTAAATAGTTATAATTAATGCGTAAATATGTATCACAAAATTAAGTGGTAAGTAGTTTTTATTAACTATCATTAAAGTATCGCATTGTCCTCCAAAACAATCGCGTAAATAAAATTTCAGTTCAACTGAATGCTTTAAAACGTGAGAAAAAAACTTTTTCAAGTTTTGACACAAGTAACCAAAATGGTCACTAAGTCGCCAAAAATGATGCCAACGTGGCTGTATATGTAATTCTTTACATAATTAGTTTTAATCAATTAATTTTCATTAATTATAATTAAATTACTGTATTGTCATCCAAAATAATCCTGTATATAAAATTTCTGATCAATTGAGCGCTTTAAAATGTATTTTATTAACGATTGAAAATTCCCCTAAGATAAATAAATAGAGAGTGTGAACTAATAGTAGGAATTGAACGACAGTCCTTGAAAATGTGATTTCCTTTCATTCTTCATCACATTAATTTTTTTAATACTCTAACAAGGGGAGGGCACGAGTAAGTAAGGTAAAGTACCTTTTTTACCACACGACTGGCCAAGGTTCGAGTTATGCGAGAGGTATTTTTGTTTTATTTTTTAAAATCATTTAATTATTTTTACAATTACACAAATTTATTTAAAAAAGACATATTAAATATTTTATATAATTATAAAACAATTTAATTAATAATATATAATATGAGAGATATATATTAATTTTATTATATTAATTATACAATAATTTCCTTATAAATAAATATTCTAATTTTTTTTTATAATATTTTATTTCTAATATATTGTATTTCATATAATAAAACTATTTGTAACTAATTTTTATATAAAATATCATTTAAATATTTATTATAATATATTTTTATAATAAATATTATTTATTATAATTATGTTTATAAAATTAATATTGGGTTTGGGGAAAAAAAAATTTTTTTTTCGGTAGAGGGCTGTAATTCGATATCTCGTAAGTAACAACCCAAATTAAATTTTATGCTCGTTGTAAAGGTGAAAATTTCACACTAAAAAATTACTTTTGCTGTTTTTTGTTTGGTCCATTCACTTGTGAGTTACAGGATGTAAAAATGGAAATCAACAAAGAGAAAATTTTGTACATTTTACAGTTTTTCTTTGATAAAGGTAAAAATACAAGCCAGGCGGCTGAAATTGTAAATGGTGTTTATGGTGCCAATAGTGTAACAGCTAATTACTTGCGATTTTGGTTTCGTCGATTCCGTTCAGGCATTCTTGCCCCACGCCCGTCAACGAAAATGTCGATAAAACCTAAATAATAAAATTACCCGGCATGTTAAAAAGTCGTGCCCTGATCTAAAATCGACCATAAAACAGTTTTAAAAACCCTTTGAGCAAAGTTGTTCAAAGTGAAGTCGATATTTGGGTGTCACCCAAATTAACACCAAAAACATGATGGATAGAATTGCCATCGCGAAGCCCGGGCCCAAATGGAATGAAATAAACCCCTTTTTTGCTGGTGGTGACTGGGGGAAAATGGGTCTCATACGACAGTATTGTGAAAAAAGATCAGGGCAAAGGCGGTGAAGCAGCTCAAATGGTAAAACCCAGGAAAAATCCAGGAAGTTTTTTTTTTGTTTTTGGGTGGACAGGAATAGAATCTTTAAATTATGGTTGTTTCCCCGTGGGGCCCAAACACTAAATTCGAACTACGTCAATAATCCGGGCCCCGTGCCGAAAAACCAAATTCCAACGAATGTTGTATTCCCCGGGACCCCCCGCCACCAAGTTTTCAAACCCGGGGTTTTGGGGTTTTTAATGCTTCCACCATATAGCCCGGACCTGGCCCCCGATTACCACCTTTTCCTTGCATTGCAAAACGTCCAGAGTGATAACAAATTGGGACAGAGAAGAGAAAACGATTGCCGAGTTTTTCCCCTAAAAGGGAAAACTTCATGAGAGAGGCAATATGAAGCTTCTTAAAAATGGCAACAAATTATTCTACAAAACGTAATATTCCCAAATGGGACAATCCAAAACATGTTAAATAAATTTTTGAATTTAAAGCAAAACAATGAATTTTTTTTTTCCCAAACCTAATATAAATATTTATATAATTACGGAAACTTTTTTATTTTTCAAAATAAAAATTTTCTAAAATATCATTTAATATTTAATACACCTTTTCTAAACAAAGAAAAAACAAAAAAGTTTGACCGAACCCTTTGGCCCGCCCCGCGGAAACAGGTTCTTTACAATTGCATTCCGGAGGTATTTAAAAAATTTTTTGTATAAAAAGCTAATTTTTAAGGCTATTTTCTCTGAATTAACTGGCCACGGGGAATTTCATTGAGGATTGAACATCCAAAAGGGGACCCCATTTCACAAACCTCGTCCCCAAATGAATTTCCTTAGTCGTGCCCTCCCCCTGCAAGATACTCATTAGAAATTTATTGCCTTGACTTCAATTTTTAAATCTTGATAATAAATCCTAATGGTACCTTAAATTTATTGTATCAATAAGTTGAATAAATTTACTGCTTTTTTTGAATTATAAAGAATTCTATTTTTCAAAAGTTGCTTATATATTTATTATTCTAATTCTGCTGAATTTGAAAACAGTGAAGAAGATATTTTATACGAATATCAAGAAAAGTTGCACGTCTCTCGCGTCTCGCTAACATAACTCCTATGTTCTCGACGGCTATTCTCGTAAAAATTATTTCTACCGCTATCAATCTACGTCCCACTTCGGAATTCCTCCAGTTTCTGCTCATTAAGACCGTACCAGGGGCATCCTATGCGCATTTTACCCGTCTTCTATATTATCATTCCCAGGAACCCCTTTTAATTTGCAAGAATATCTCTCTCTTCGAATTTAGCTAAGATCTCCAAAAGTTGTACCTCGTACCGTGGATTGCGCACCTCCACATAATCCGGATCTGTGGTTCGAGTCGAACCAAAAATATGATCCACCAACTCTGCCTAACATTCCTAATTCTAAACTTCTCTATTTTTAGTAATTATAAAACGAAATCAGTAGGTTCCGATTTCTTCCTTGCTGACGCGTAAAATTGTGCTTTGTACCTTCTTATTTTTGACTGCGGAAAAGCTTTCGCTACTCCCAGCCTTGAGCTGCGCGAAATCCGTGTGCTGTATTTTGCACTCAACACCATCCAACTATACATCGGAGCACCACCTTGAGCCTCCTCGAGATGACTCTTAAGTAGTTGGCTGCCAGATTACTTGGGATTTCAAGTAACTGTATGTTATTCTCTTATTGTTTCGATAAACTCTGCAATGTTTCGGACCCTGAAAATACATTTCAGGTAGTACGTACCTCCCAAACTACCTAACCCAGAATTATACACGTCTGGTGCTATTGCGACATAGCCATCCTGTGATAACTGGCAAGTTTTCCGGATCCGCGTAAGCTAGAGGTGTGGGATACGTGCAACACAGACATCTTGGTTCTTTACCGCCAACGGCCAAGGAACAACTTATATTACTTAATTCTACCATTACAACTTTCAAAGTGAGAGAGTTAACACCCAATTAAACCTTGTATTCAAGCCAGAACACGCAACTTAGATTCATTTATCCATTATAACAGCCTAACAGATTCGTCTAACTTCCTATATAATATATTACCTTTTGCAGATCTCCTTCCTTCAACGATTCAGTAATATCTATAATGTAACTTTTATATACGACGATTCCAACTTCTTTATAATGAACGTATCTTTCTATAGGTAATTTCACTCTTGATCCGAATGATTCCACACTGCTATCTCTAATGCCCATCATCAAAGCTCTGTATCATTTTAAAGTATATCTCTCACGCATACTTGATCTGCTTATCTTCCTTGGTATTGGGTTGGTGTTGTTTTGCCATTAACGTGGCCGTCAAAGAACATAGGAGTTATAAGTTTCAGCAGAAGGACGCGAGACGTCACAAAGTGAGCTTAATTCTTTTAATTTTACTCAGGTATATATTAATCTGCTATTGGAAAGTTGATCACAGAAAATTAATTTTCTGAAAGACTTACCCATAGTAACCTAGTTAGTTTAAACATTCTAATTCTTCAACTCGTTCTCATTTTCTAGAATCTCACATTTTCACTAGAAAATCATTATTTTCTGATTTCTCACAGTTACCGCGAGGGATACTGAACAATATTACTCATTAAATAGAATAATCTTTATGCTTTATTTTTAACAAGGTGTAAAACCGAAAGTGTCAGAAATGCGACTAATCTACTGTGCTTCTGAATTGGTAAACATCAAAGTTCATGGTAGTCTCAATTTGAAAATGTATAAATCTTTACCTCTGAGAAGGATATCATGAGATGAGGGCCGAAGAAATCATTGATAATCTTTTACAAAGTCCACGAAATGGAATGCTTACGTTTGTTGAAAACTGTTTACGGGGAAAAAAATTTCACAAATCACTTCTATGAGAATGCTTTTTGTTTTGTTGGAAATGGGTCTTTAGAATCCTCTCGCATTGTGGTTTAGAGAGCAAAATATCAATTCAGTTGATCTCTAATCATGATTTAGTTTGGTCGCTAGTTACAATCCAGATTTCATCAGTGATCCTTCTTGTGAAGAAAGGAAAATTGACCACAAATTCCCGCCATGATACGGGTTGAGGAAGATTGAAGAGTTAAAAGTTTTGTCCCTTTCTCGAAATTATATGAAACAATTTATTTTCTTTGTGTTTCAAAAAGAATTTGTAATGCACTTTATCACAAACGAATTTTTTTGGGGGGTGATCTACGATAATTTTGATTATATTGGAATACATGGCATGAAGAATGATGAAAAAAATGTTTCTTCTTATCATTCTTGCATGTTGTGATAATAATCGAATCTCCTTTCATCAGCAAAAGAGAATCCATCTATCAATGCTGAACACAAGCACATGACTTCATTGATCGAAGGAGGAAATGATGAAAAATTCTTTGTCAGTTACATTAGAAATGTTTAATAAGCATAGAATAAATAATTTCCTTGTGTGTTTGTGATAAGTAGAAATGGTTTTTTATAGGTGATTTTGTTAAAATAGCTGTCTATGACCACAACACATCCCTTAAACATCCATTGTATTTTCAAAAAGAGTCATAGATTTCTAATAAATATTTCGCATTAGCTCGGAATTCAGCTAATGAACTCTGTATCTTCGAAATAAATAAGAGAAGAAATTCAAACAAAATGAAGAGATTGCTAACCCTAAATATATATAATAGGAGAACACTAAACATAAATCAAAACTAATGTAATTATACAAATGAAACAAAATAGTGTTAAATTGCTTATCATTAAATGCTTTAAGGTATCCGACTACGTTCGGAACCATGATTTTAAAAAAGCGCATAAATGTATAATTTTCATGATATTTAGTGTCACTTAGATTAGAATACATGTATAAAATTGTTTTTAAGGACATTATGACAAAAAAAATTATTTAAATACAATATTTTGGCAAAAAATGAACTTAGAATAATCTTTTTTCCAAATGTTCTCCTTTTGTAAAAAGGCTTCCATTGTACTAATATTTTGCCTGTATGTAGTTCAAACCTTTGTGCAGAGGCTCAACTATGATTTTTGAAGAATTCGAATTATTTTCAGAGTTACAACCATTTGAAATAATTATCGGCGTATTTTCTTAAAATTTCTCCCTTCTGTTTTCGTAAGACATGGATAAACCGACTTCCAAATTAGGCGTTTCAAAAATTCTAGCTGAGCCTCTGTACAGAGGTTTGAGCAGAATGCAGGCAAAATATTAATACAATAGAAGCATTTTTTACAAAAGGAGAACATTTGGAAAAAAAGTTATTCTAAGTTCATTCTTTGCCAAAATATTGTATTTAAATAATTTTTTTGTCATAATGTCCTTAAAACAGTTTTATACATGTATTCTAATCTAAGTGACACTAAATATCATAAATATGATCCATTTACCCGCTTTTGCAAAATCACGGTTCCGAACGTAGTCGGATACCTTAAATTAAACCAATTGCTAACTAAAACTTTAAGAAATTAAAAATAATCTTGATTTATAGAACTAATATAATATGTTAAAAATCTTATGAGAGAAGTTATCAAACTGCAAATAATAAATTAAAAACAATCGAACAGTAAGTAGTTTTAGTTTTAAGTTTTATAAAAAAAAGAACTTTTCCTCTAGGAACATAACTAACAAATTTGATGTTTGCTGTTATTGTATATCCTGAATGTATTAAAATAAAACAACCCTTGTACAAAACAGAATGATTTAGTGTGGGAACTGTTCAGAAAACAAAATTTATCTTCAAGTAATAGCATTTAAAAATTGTGAAAAAACATTGAAAATAATACAAATAATGAAGTAAGTTGTAATTGTTGTTCTATTATATTTTCTTATCTAAGCAAAATAAAAAAGTTTTTCGTTGTTGAAAGAAAGGCTTTTTCCTCTGAAAGTTTAATTGACACGCGAAAAGAACAATTAATTATAAGACAATTGATTTTTTTTTGCTAAAAGTAATTGGAAGTTATAAATAAATCGGCTTTGAAATAAATATTTCCTAAACTTAATTTTGTCATGTCAAGTTCTTGACACTATTGTTGTGGAAAAATAAAGAATTTAAGGGATTCGATACCATTTTCAATTAATCATGTTAATTGCCTTTTTTTAATTTCATATATAACTTTTTGCTGTTATGGGATTTTTAAAAAAATTATCATCAAAAAATTAAAATTTAAATGAATCATCAATGGACATTATTTCATAAAACAAAAATGATAAAATTGATCATTATTAGGGACATGAAATTAAGAATTAAGTTTTTAACTGAAAATCGCTAAACATCCTTTTTTTAATTAAAAAAAGCAAACAATTAACAAATCAAAATACTTATTTTATTAAGAATATACATCTCTTTCAGTCTTATACAAGATCAAAAAATTAAATTACCTTTTTTTGAATAAGCAGCTTATTCTTATTTCCATTAAATTAAAAGCATTATATTTTTAAATTTTACAATAAACATCTTTAATTGTTTGTTTTTTTTGAAACGTTGTGCGTGATCTTTTCGATTTCTTAATTAGCCCGTGTTAAATATTAAATGCGTTCTTGAGTGTTTCATAACGTCTCTACGATTTTATTCTTTCCCATAAATTTAAGAGCGTTTTTTCTAATTCTATTACATTACTCTGGTTAATTTTTAATCAAGAAATAGTTTCAGTTTCAAGACTTAAAAAAATTAAGTTAAATTTAATTACCCATATATTTTTTCTTAAAACACAGAAAAGCTAATGAATTCTGAGAATTAGTTGCTTGATGCGTGGATTCTGTCTGTGATTCAATTGAAAAAAAAGTCGATTAATAAATCTTAAATTGTGAATATGTACGTTCAACAGTAAAGATGGGTAATGATTTTTCTAATTATTAAAGATCGCCATATAGTGAGAAGGATACAGTTTAAATCAACCAGGACTCAAAATTCTCTTGTTGGTATTGCATTGAGCTTGTAGAGGTTCTTATATAAGTCAGTAACAGCCTTCTAACTGAGGGGATCTCTTTAGTCTAGTGGTATGTGACGTGCTTACGTAACCATAGGTCACGGGTTCTGTCCTCCGAATATGCGCTACTTCATCAGCAACCAAAGCCGTCAGACATACTTGACGCAGCAAATAAAGCCGTCAGACCCACTCGACGTAATAGCATCAAATCACGCATCATGACACCTATATCGTTCGTTTGCCTATCCACCGACACACTGGTGGAGGAGTAGCTTAACGGTTCCTACATAAGACAGTAACAGCCTTCTGACTGAGGTGATCACTTTTGTCAAGTGTTATGTTACGTGCTTTCGGAACCATAGGCGGTGGTTCTGTCCTCCAGATATGCGCCACTTCAAACTGAAGAATGAGAAGCCAGCTCTCTGGTACTGTTCTCATCCCTCCAACGTGAATCAATGTGGTCACTACAGCCGAATAGACATGGTCACGAATTCGCGGTCGGTGCGTATATATATATATATATAATGAGTTCAAATCTTAGTTCCATTGATAGCTTTCCATGTAGAGGGACTGATACACGTTAAATCTGCCGTGGATCAGTCCTCAAATTGCCATGGGGTGGAAATTTCGTCGGTGAGGTGTCAGCTCAGAAGGTGTTGTCCTTATCACTTGTCCAAGGTTCAAAATACTAAGGTCTGTCACCAGTAACCCTCTTGTTGCTTTAGAATGCAACGTTAATAAAAACTCAAAAATCAAATCATTAAAGCTATGATAGCCCCCCACCTGAGGAAGCCATCTCTTCATCTACTCGACCTAGATTTGTAGGAGGTAAGGATTGATGACCCAAGCCAGCATAATAAAACCAATTTATTATTATCAAATAAAAAAATCGAAGACAATCTTACTCTAGGGGAGAAATCAAGGGTGATATACCGCAGCTCTAAATATTGTGTGAATAAGCGCCTGAAATCCTGACCGCTTAATTTTAAGTAAAGTTATCCTATGAATCCTAACTTCCTTAATTTATTTGAGTAGCTAAAGCCTGTTTTATAATTACGCGTCTAAGTTCAGATCTTTACCATAATCTCACGGCATTCAGCAAATCAACTTCCTTTCCTCCTTCTTCTTACGATTACTAAACCTCCACTATATATCTACTAACTAATCTGCATATCAAGGTTTCTTCTTGAGAGGGATTACTGAGAAATAGCTCAATTGATGGCCCCAAAGATTCCCCAAGAGGATTAGTATTAAAAATTCCGTAAAGCCTCGTCACAAAGTTTTTCAACATTATGAAGTCTTTTGCGAATATACATCTTGCTGGATCTAGTGAGATGTTAATTCAAAGCAATCAATCAGACAAGTAAGTTTCTTCATTTTGAGGACTAACAATAAGTCACTAAGTCTCTCGTTTATGCTGAACACATAAAGGGAGTTTACAACATTTTAATGGGTCTCAAACTGTCAAGGGTCAAGGTGAAGAAGAGTGAAGTATTGCTTTAGATGAATTATAGTAAATTAATCGCGTTATAGTAAATTAAGTTCGTATTTTGAGATTAAGTGACAACAACTACTTCTCTTTAAAAAAAATACCTCAAATAGCTGTATTTTATGGAGTAGATTGATTGAATATTAACGTCGCACTGTTCAGCTACACTTTATGGAGTAGAATAAGAAAAGGAATCATCTACATAAAATAACATGTATATGTCTTTTAAAATATTTTCCTTTTTAAGAGACTTCGGTATCTCCAAAACGCCCGAATATCGTATTTTTTTATTACTATTTAGTTTTATTCTTTGCATTATTATCTTTCGATTGATATATCACTTTTGCATATCGGTAAATTAGAAGTTGGATAAAACTTCATTTGAAAAGTGTAAATTAACAAATTATTTAATTGGACCACGCCTCCTTTTTTAGAAGAAAAAAAGCTACAAAAAGCTTTTGATAAAAAAAATCTATTTTAAAAATAAAAATAATTACTTATAAAAAAAGGTGTAATATGTAAAGCAGGATATTACCGAGCCATTACAATAATGTAATTTTTTTTCTTTGTGAATTGTGTGCATGTAAAATTTTTGAATTAAGGCATTTTATATTAATAATAACGTAATTTCAGTTCCTATTCCTCATATATCTTTCATACAAATATAATACTTCAATATTATGTGAAAAGAAAAACTAAAATTTCTCTTAAGACAGGAAAAAAAAAATTTTAACATTTTTCTAGAATTTCCTTGTGCAATTTATATTCTAAATATTTATCATTTATAAAAATTTATGGGTTGAAAAAATACAAAAATGCAATTATTTTAAAGAAAAATATATAACTTATGAATTAAAGTGGTATTTTAAGTTTGTTTACATTTATTATAATTACTTTCTCAGAATTATAATCTTTGAAATGTAGTTTTTCTCAGTTTGCGTTTTTTCGATACATTAATGCATTCAATAATTCCACAATTATTTACCAATGACTTTCATTTTAACCTGTGTGTTATATATAAAGCATGTAACAAAATTAGAGATTCGTTTTCATGTAAACTGAATACTTTTTTTAAAAAAATTAAAATGTAAGAAATATTGTTTTTTTCGTTGAATTTTAGCTGGCTTATCAACATTTTATTTTTTTTCCCAAAAACTAATTAAGTTATTATAAAATCGATCCCTAAAGTTTTTTAGAACATCCTTAAAAATATTTTTTAAAAAGTTTAGGTCAAAAATTAATAATTACAAAAGAGGTAAAATTTTAAAATTTTCCAAATTTTCTTTAAAAAGTTTAAGTTTTTAAAATTGGGAGAAAAATATTTTAAAAATTTGATGTCACATCCTTTTTTTAATAGAAACATTACATGAAATGATGAAATATAATTCTTAAATACATAAATGAAAAAAATTGTTCGAAGTGTACGAGTCCCCTTAATCGTCTCGTATTCCAGACACGGATGAAGGAAATTAGTTCAATGGCATTTTAGCGCTTTGTATTGGTACTTTTAAGAGGACACAGAACCCTGTCCAAAATTTTTATTATTTATATATTTGTATGAAAATGATCACATGTACTTTATTTGAGCATGTATAAAATAAACATTTCAGAAGAAAAACTTTATTTTAAGCAAGCAATTATTTTAAATTTTTTTTAAATATTTCATTATATTAAAATTTCTATTACTGATACAAATTTTAATATTTTTAAATAAATTTTTTTGATGTATTCTTAGTAGAGTTTTTCTAAATCCTGTGCAGAGATTGATATATTACGAATGCTAAAGTTTTATTTTTCAAAAAAAAAAACTATACAAAAAGCAAAGAATCAGTTATATATTGTTTAGGCATTTTTTTAAAAATTAACTATTTATACAAAAACCCTTATTACATACACAGAGAACCATCAAACAAATTATATAAAACAACCAAGGAAATTTCCAAAACTATGCACTGAATATAAAAAAAAGCCTTAACATTTTAAACACGATAACGGTGAAAAATAAAAACCAGAGAAAAAGCCATTTAAAGTCTAAATGTGATCAGCGAAATAAATGAAAGAGAAAATAAGACACCTAGTTTCGATTTCAGCTTCAACATACAGAAAAAGGTTAAATAACTGGATAAATTATGTAGCTAGAGCTTCGGAATTTCGTACATATAATTAGAAAAGTCACATAATTAAAATGAGGTAATAAAACTATTCAATATTTTGGTCATTTTTGGGGTAATGTATTCCCTTAAAAGTTAAACAGAAGCTTCAGTGTATCATACGAGGTATGACACACACACACACAAAACTGGTCCAAGATATCATTGTACTTATAGAATCAGTTCTTTGTAACATTATCCCCTTTCAAAGCAGTTCTCTTTATCATTCACACACTTCTACATTTGGTGCTGCTATATTGCTAGTAACAGTTCTGGAACGAGGTTTATAGAAGGCCCTTCAGGAGATTCGCCAATTTTTCCTAAACTTCTTCAACTGAGGTAAAAAGGGTTCTTTTTAAGCAAGATTTAACTGTAGGAAATAAAAAAAAGTCGCATGGGGCCAAATCAGGGAGTAAGGAGGATTCATCATCACAATAACGTTTTTATGGTCAGAAACTGCTTGGCAGATAGGGCCGTGTGGTTGGGTGCATTGTCTTGGTGCATCAGCCCTCCATCTCCCCCATTCCTGGCTTTTTCCTAATTTTTCACGAAGTCTTTTTTAGTACTTCAATGTAGTAGTGTTGTGAGTAAAACCCACTCATATCACGAATTTTGGCATTTTTTTGTCTGTAATCGCTTATCTTGGACACCCAACACATTCATCACTTTCTACACTGTTCCTTCCCCTTGAAAACCGCTTATGCCATTCAAACGAGACAAAGTTTTGACTCTATAAGCCTCGGATTTATATTCGAAATGTTTTCGTGCCTGATTTCTGAAATTTCACAAGAAACTTGATGTTGATTTTTTACGGCAGAATGTAGTTGCATTTGTTCACTCAATTACGTAGTACTCTCAACCAACGTGATCGGTTAAAGCGAAACTAGCCACATGGATAGAGGAGGTGCGTGGGATGACGTCACCAAAGCAATTGTTGCAAACTTCACTTTTTTTCAAGCTACACACTTAGTCTCATTTTTTTTTTAGTGTCTCACTTTGAATACATAAAATGAATTGCTGTTATTTTCAAATTATATAGCTTTATAATAAAGGATAAATAGATATTAAAATTATTCAGAGTTTAGATTTATATATACCGTAAAATCCGGCGGATAACGCGCACCTATACTTTCAAGCTGGATTTTTTAATTTTTAAGTACGTTTGCCGCATAACGCTCTCCCCTTTTGACGAAGAAACCTGAAATCTCCGTATGCAATGCTCTAATGTTTTGAAGTCATTTATTCGAAATATTATTCCAGGAGCTTTTGAAAAAATAGTATACTTCTATAAACTACAACTCTTTAAGTTGGTACGATGTGTCATTTTTCTTTTATATAAAGAGTATTTCAATATTTATAGAAGTCTAATTTTTTTTTATACACCTCTTTTCTTTCATTTTTAAAACTATCATTTTTATACCTGGCGTATAACGCGCACCCGTAAATTTCGATCTTGTTTTTTGTGTTAAAAGTGCACGATATACACCGGATATATATTTTATGGTACTTAAGTAAAACATCCAATAAAACTTTTGTGGAGAGAACAAGAAAAATGAATACATTTATTTCCTTAATTATATAATCACATAAGATACACGTGAGTTGATCTGAGGAATAATACTTTGCTAAGCTCTCAACTAATATGAAAATATACTGATGCCAAAATTAATAAGTATTCAAACAGAAACAATAAGTCATAGAATGTCCTAACAGTAATTTTTTAAGGATACTTTAGCAGACTTTTTCTCTGCGAGCTTAGCTCCAGTTCATAAAAACGCAGCAAATAAAGTAACATACAAGAAGAAAACTAATATGAATGTTCTTTTAAGATAGATAATCCTTAATACTTTTTCTGAGCTTATGTTCCTTAAGTAAAATCATGTGGTTTTATGAAAAGAAAACATTGAAAGCTGTGAGGAAAAACTTTTATGGATGATAACCTTCAGAGCATAAATGGTTATCTGGAACAAATACTGAGGGAGGCTAGGTTGATTTTCCTTTTGCTTTTCTTCGGAAGCTTAAATTAATTATCTTTTTTCTTTTACGTCAGAGTAGAAAATCTTCTTGATCGAAAAAGAATTAATTTATTTTAGTTCTTATAAATACTTTCGAGATACTTGCGTGGTATTTCGTATTCTACAATATTAAGTATAAAGAAACTTAGTAATATTTTCTTAAATTGAGATGAGATATTTGTACGAGATGTTTGAATACGAAGTTTTCAAGATCGTTTGCTTATTCATATAAATTACATTAGAGAAATTCAAATTCTAATTCAAGTGCAATTTTCAAAAATATTGTAAATTCATTTGAAGACTATGTTGAACTCTTATCTCAATTTTAAATTGAAAAAAAAATTATTATTTTTATTACTTTATACAATGCATTAACCATCTTAATCCATTATTTATGAAGTTTCTAAAACTTTTCATGAAAAAAAAAGTTAGGTTTATTTGAATTACATCTGTGTCATTTTATATTTTATTAACTTAGAAAAAAATGCTTAAATTATATATATGTCAAACCATTCAGCTGTCGTCTAAAAATTCACTAAACGTAGTAAAATATTTACTGCAAGAATTGTTTTGTTTTTAAAAACCCTCTTCAATTTTTTGAATTAATTTGCATTGTAATTATCAAAGGAATAAAATTATACACTAAAGTAAAACATTACCGTTAAAACTTTTCATTCCATAGCGATCGACAATTGAAACTTCAATTTGTTCCATTTTAAGAAATTATTGTTTATATATGTTTTATAATCAATTTTTGTTCATTGCGAAATTTTCATCTTTCTCTACTCTGCACGGCTAAGCAGTCTTTAGTGATATCTGTATCATTAAGTGAGAAAAATTGAAAATAATAGTAAACAAAATATTTCAAAGAAAGCTAGTTCAATTTATCAGTTATTATTGATTTTAAACTATTTCTTTCAGCAATTTCAAATTTTACCTCCTTTAGGATTTAACTTCCTAAATTACATTTAAAAGAAAATGAAATTTTGAAAGTTATTTCTGAACAATCTTATGACTTTATATTCACTTTTGATAATTCTCAAAATTGGAGAGATATTTCCGACATATTAACTTAAGAAAAAAGTAGTAACATTGCTTCAGTAACGTTAATTACTTTAGATTGAAGATATTCTGTGATACGTTTTCTAAAAGTACTTGCATTTTCTTAGTAAGAATAAAAATGCTTAGTGACAATTAGTAAATGTAAGGGTCACATATCTAATAGAGTTTGTCTTTTTTGTTAAGGAATACGCTATTTTTAAACATTGAAGTTAAATAGTTGTATCTAGTTTCAAAGCGAAATCAAAGGAAAATTTATTTATAGTGCTATATATATATATATATTTTGAAGTATTTCACTTAAGGAAACACAATGCGATTTAATTAACAAACATTGGTCAAAAAATCAAATCTAATTTTTTTAGCCGAAATTATTTTTTATATACTTTCCTATAAACTCAAAAAATTTGAAAGCTCTAAATTTAAAAAACGCAGAGTTGTGATAAATTTTACTTTTGTTTTTATTTACATTCCAATGGCAAATCAAAATTTAAACTGATTTATCTTACAAAGATAAGATAACTATTTTGTCTTCATTTAAAATACTGAGGTTGTTGTTTTTTTTATTGCGCCTTATACTTAGAAATTTTTTTCACTTGTAGCTAGTAGTACATGGAACAAAGTTGGTGTACATTTTTCAATCAAAGCTATACTTATTTCTTAAAAAATAATTGAATTTAGAATTTACACATTTTTTTTTTAATTAATTTTTACTAAGCACTCATAAAAATAGTATAGTACAAATACCAATCATGTTATCGCAAAACCCATACCAACTTGTTTTACACATAGTTTGAAGTACAAGTAAATTAAATTTCATATATGTACGTCAATTTTTGTAGGTGAAGTAGGATTTTAAAATAATTTCATAAGTTTCAAGTTTTTCCCATGAAAAATTAAATGATTAGTTTTTTATGAAATTTTGAGCACAAAATCTGTTTCACATCATACATACATAGAAGTCAACCAAAAAATTTATGAAGATCATTATAAAATTTAAAAAATTGTGAAAAAAATATGCCCCTTGAAAAAAAAAAAATTTTAAAAGCGAAAGGGTTGTATAGGTAAGACATTTTCAAACTTTCAACATTCGCGACCCAATATTCAATCATAATTTACATCCGCCCCCTTTATACAATAACAATTTTGAATTTAATAATAATATCTTTGACACTAAACCTGCAATACGCTTTAACCTTTTAAATCCCCTTGCGTATATGCTCTCGCCAATAGTTTTTAATTACCCCGGACGTATATATACGTTTTTTAAATACGATCTTTTCTGTACTGTGCTATCCATAAAATTATTTTGAAGGTTTTGGAAAATACCGTAACATTGTGTGCGAAGGATTAACTTATTTCAAAATTTTTTATTTTTTTCCCTTTTTCCCCCCCCAATACACCCTTTAGGGGCTTATGTGGAAAATAGTCGGGGGGAGCGAATGTAACTTTTTTTGGGTTAAAGGAAAAATTATAAATCACAAAAAAAAATCGGGGCTTAAGGGAGTATATTAGCCCCCCCCCCCCTCTAGAAAATCAGGACTTGACCTTAAGCTCAAATACGTACAGGCATCAGTCGGGCTTGGGGCCCCTTAGAATCACGAATCCCCCCCAATGGGGGTTGGGGGGTGTACGTTACGCGTTACAAATCATCAAAATAAATGTTAAATTTTGTATAGTTTTGTATATGAAAACCCCTAAAGCCTAGTATTTTTTAAAATTTTTGTTTTTAACTTAGAATTGTTAAATTGTTATATAACAAATACATTGAGCATACGTACGTTTATAAGTGTATTTTATTACATCAGGAATGTATTTTGTTCGTTTACTTTCAGTAAATTAAAAATTTTTTTTAAATTATCTTTTGTTTTCGATTTTTGAATATTCCCCCCGGGGGTTTATCCCCCCCTTGGGGGGCGCCCCATTTTGAGAAACTCTGGGTAAGGTTGCATTACCGTAGCAAAAAAAAAGTGCACGGGGCTCTGGAGCCCCATAATTTTAAATAGTTAAGTGACAAGGATGAAACCTGTTGGAACCCCACAAACTTCCACACCACATCAATGATAGTATTCTGAGCCTCGATAGGTTTAATGTACACTGGCCCCCTAAACTCGGTGGGTCTTCAGTAGTACAAGGATTGAACTCATAACATGCCAGCTAAGAGTCCATGACCTTGGCTTCTTGATTATTGCCGCCACACACGAAAATGAAACGCTCAAGTAAGAAAAGCCTAGAATGAATCATGTTGGAAATTCTATTTTATTTTATATCTCTGAGAAATTTTATATATTATATCTTGCCGATGGCAGCTTAGAGTTCATAGTCGTGAACTCGAGACAGAGGAGTTATGGAGTGGCAGGTTTGAAATCTAGTACCACTAAAACCCCGGTTTGTATGCACGTTTAATTTGTCAAGGCGTAGAGGGAAGCTTGGAGAGGTGGGTGACATCTCAGGTGTCATCTTCGCCACTCGTCAGTGACCAAATTTACCAGATCCGTCATCAATAGCCCTACTGTGGCTTCAAAGGGCCGCGTAAATTAAAATAAAATCAAACTGAGAAAAGCTATAACCTTTATATTTATTTGCATCATATAAAATATGTTGATCTGAATATGTTCTTTTCTCACTTAAGCAAAATACAATTCTAATTTATTTTCCTACGCAAAGGATGATCTTGATAAATTTTTCCAATTATTTTAGGAATTAGAAACAAATATTTAAGCTCAACACTATAACAAAGGATTTTTTCTACAGCAAGGATAATATAGAAATAATATGCCTTGTACATTGGCATTATTCAACAAAAGACTGCAAAATTTTATGCTCAAATAAAATGTTTTATGCATAGAGAGTTCATACGGCCGAAGCCTTTTCCGCGTATTCAAATATCAAAATAAAAATATTACATTAAAAGCGGATTAATCAAGCTAGCTATTAGCTCAGGCATCCTATATTAAAACCTGTATATAATTAAGTATTATCCATGTACTTTCGGTTAATAGGCAGATTTGTATGCTGAATATTTCTAATTACGTGAAAGGAATTATTTTCCTGCATAAAACGCAGGAGAACACCAAAGCATTTGTTCGCAGCAACATTATTTTTTGACAGCAATTAATTTTTTTAGATTAATTTCTAATTTCTTGGTTCATTTAAAAAACTTTCTACACGTTTTTTGAATAAATTAAATAATTAGATCTTTCAGAACTCTTTATTGTTTCTCAATGTATGGTCGAAAGAAATTATCATAAGAATTTACTAGTACATTATTTTTCTTTTAGAATAAATAGCATTTTGAAATTTGAAGGAAAACAAAATAAAATAATTCATTTCTATAAATATAATGTTAGAAAATAGTATGCAAAATTTTTATGTTAAAAACTTCCTTAATCTGAGGGAAAGTTAGTTCATTTCCCCATCAAATATATGGCATAAGATTATACAATTATCTACCGAATGAGACAGGATACAGATTTCCCAAAAAAATTCCGATAAAAACTACGCCAGTTTCTTTTGGAAGAAATAAAATTAAGGGAAATGTACCTTTACAATCCATAGTTTAGGAGAAAAATGCAGTAAAAGAGGGTTCCTGTACATGATTAGCTGGATATGGTATATCCCGGCCGCTCGATTGGACATGTAGGTCCAGTTCCACGGCTACCACGATCACCAGACTTCACACTGTCGTATTATTTTCCATGGAGGAATTTCAAGCAATTGGTGTATTGAGACGTATTGACTGCAGCGATATCATCTATATAAGCCAGTAACAGCCTCCAGACAGAGGGATCATTTTCGTCTAGTGGTATGCTACATGTTTACGGATCAGAAGGTACCGAGTTCTATCCTCTTCATTGGTGACCTTGACACTGAACTAAGAAAAGCGCAAACTTCACGCAGCTGTCATGGCGCCATCTACCCACCTCAAGAGCAATCAAAAGTCGTCGTATCTCCTCGACGTAGCAACCACAACCATCAGACACACTTGACTCAACAAAACAAAGTCATCAGAATCACTTGTAGCAACAGCAACAGCTCACATACTCGCCATAACAAATGTATCATTTGTTCGCCTATCAACCAACTCACTGGCGGGGGAGTAATGTGGCGATATCATTTATATAAGCCAGTAACAGCCTCCGGACAGAGGTGATCACTTTTGTCTAGTTGTATGTTACGTGCTTACGAATCAGAAGGTACCGAGTTCTGTCCTCCTCATGATTGCAGAAACGGACTTAAAGATTCGTCTACATGCTGCTTGTGTTTCAATGGGCACCGCACTGCTGCGACATGTGCATTCATTCATTCCACGACGCGCTGAAACCTGGCTCGATATGCACGGTGGATACTTTGAACACCTGCTTTTTTTTTAAGTATATGCACATACTGCTGCTGATGTGTTTAATACGGTGTCTTTCCTTGCACCGGCTTTGACATCATACTTGTTTTACGTAATTTTCTCGTAAACTGTAGATCACACACTTATAGGTACAGTTCTTTCGGCATTTTTATGTACTCCCAACGAAGAATCTAATCTGGCTGTATAGAGTTTGGTAACTATTTGGGGGACACTCTGTTTTTTACAATTTTACTTATATGATGTACTTCTTTCCAAGAAAGATTAAAACAAATCATGTCCATTCTCCATCTATGTATACACTCTATAACGTAAAGAATAAACCTCTAAGGAGAAATGATACAAATGAGACGAAATTGCGTATGCACATACTTTAGAATATGCAAGTACTTGTAATGGCCTTTGACTAATTAGTTGACGTTGCAGTGTATTGCAACACAGCATAAAAGAGAGGGCATTTCATAAAAGAAGCATAGCTTTCATATAAACTCAATAGTGACTAATTCGAAAATAGTAAGAGAAGATGCCACCCTATGAGACAGGATTTGTATTTGGACTATAAGAAGCAGAGAAGTAAGATCGTAAGATTGCCCAGCATTTAAGTTGGAATGATGCTACCGTTTGATGCTGTAGATCAGTACTTCTCAAAATTACGGGGCGTGCCCCCTAAGGGGGCGTGATAACCCTACATGGGGGTGCGAGCACACTGTAAAGTCGAAAATAAAAGATTATTTTTAAAAAAATATTCATTTATTAAAAGGAAGCAAAACAAAATACATTCGACATGATGAAAAAATAAATAGACATTTACACTGAAATAAAATTACTTATAAATGTATCAGTACTCCTCATTGTATTTGACAATTTATAAATTATTTTTAAATTTTCCGACTACATTGGGAACCATGATTTTTAAAAAGGCCCATAAATTGAAAATTTTATGATTTTTTAGTGCCCACTTAGATTCAATACATGAAAAAAAATTGGGAAGGACATTTTGAAAAAAAAATTTAAAATACAATAGGAAAAAAATTAACTTAAAAAACCCTTTTTTTTAAAAATTTCCTTTTGTAAAAAATTTTTATTATAATAATTTTTTTGTTTGTACATGCCCAAACCCGTACAGAGGTTCAACTATATTTTTTAAAAACCACATTATTTTCAGAGTTGCAACCATTTGGGAAAAAATTATCGACGTTTTTTTTTTTAAAATTTATCCCTCTGTTGTGTCGTAAAAAAATGGATAAAACCCAATTTTTAAGTTATATATTTCAAAAAAATTCTGTTAGGGAAACTTTTGTACAGAGGTCTGAAAAACTTTATTCAAAAAACCCAAAAAATTATTATAAAAGATTTTACTTTTAAAGGAAAAAAAATTTTGAAAAATTGGCCCTTCAAAATTCATTTTTTTCCCAAAAAAATTACTTTTTAAAATTTTTATTGTAATACTATTCTTAGAACAATTTTATATACTTTTTTATTTAAGCACTTAAATTATAAAAACCATTTTTTGTTTTTTGAAAATCAGGGTTTCCCGCGTAGTCGATCCCTTAAAGCAAGTTTAACAATTACAAATGTTTTATAGGCTTGTCTACACAAATGAATACTTATTTCGTAATTTTGGTTTGTAATTAAATTTAGTTAGCTTTGTGTTCAAACATTTTTTTAAAACATTTTAAAAAAAGGAGGGGGGGCTAAAATTATGTTTTAAAATTGGGTTCCAATGGGTAAAGTTTAAAAAGGGCCTGCTGGGAAAAATTGGTAAACCCATCCATGCTCCCAAAAAAAGGAGGTAGATGTGTGATCATTGGTCACATCCCCTGATGCGCCCTTATCAACAATCCGAAGTGTAAACGGGCCCGTGACTTCTCATCATTGGCGACAACCCCGGTACGGGTAATGCGGTCCATATCCTCTTAGCGGGGTTCCGGGCGGCAGGGGCCACCCGCATTATCAATAATATGGGGCCCCAAGCACAGGGCCTAATAGCGTAAACAAGAAATCAAAGGTTTAATCCTTTATTACCCGACGGTATTTTAAAATTTCTTTCCCTTTTAAGGATCCGCTACGTTAACCTGATTTTTAAAAAAACGTATAAATGGATAATATTTATGAAAATTTGTTACTTAATTGAATACGGGATGAAATTGTTTTAAAAAAATTATTAAAAAAAAATATTTAAATAAAATTTTTGATAAAAAAATTTACATAGGCCCATTTTTTCAAAACATTTTCCTTTTGTGAAAAATCCTTCTATAATAATAATATTTTGCCTGTATATAGGTCAGACCTCTGTACAGAGTTTGAAGTAGGACTTTTGAAATATATAACTTTGAAGTGGATTTATCCATATTTTAATACAACAGAAGGGAAACATTTTCAGAATAAAACGCTAATAATTATTTCAATGGGTGGTAATTTAAAAAAATATGAATTTTTTTAAATTCCCGTTCAATTTTCTAAAAGTCTTTTTCTTTATAAACAAAATATTAATTTTAAAGCATATTTTATAAAAGAAGAACACTTTGAAAATAGGTTATTCGAAGTTAATTTTTTCCAAGATATTGCACTTAAATGGTTTTTTTTTGTCCTTGAAACAATTTTATACGTGTTTTCTAATCTAAGTGACACTAAATATCATGAAAATTATCTATTTATGCGCTTTTTTGAAATCATGGTTCCGAACGTAGTCGGATACCTTTAAATTACATAGAATAACCACTTTTACAAATACTCTGAGGATACTTGGGGAATACTTTTAAATCAATCTTAAGATATATAGAAACATGGGTTTATCTGAGTTTTTTTTGGGGAAGGCGAATTTTTTTATAACAAAATTGCTTTTTCCCCTTGGCACGGGGTTGCGAATATTGTCTTTTTTTGCCCAAAAAATTTTAATGTAAAAATAAAAATTTTTTTTTTTTTGTTTGAAACCTTAGAAAACGATTTGGCTATTTTTTTTAAAATTAACAGTGTATATGTTTAAATTTTTCATTTGGGAATATCTTTAATTAATTAATAAACCCCTAAGGGATTAAATTTTCCAAAGTTGGTTTTTTTTATGCTTATCCCTTAATTTTCAATGTGTGATTCAAAAGAATAAAATTGCTTGAAAAAAAAAAAGTAAATCATAAAACGGTAGATAAAGGGTTAAGACTGCAATTTTTAAAAAAATTTCATTTTACGGGGAAAAATTTTTTTATTTTTTTAAATTTGGGGTTTTTATCATTAAAAAGTTAGAAAATTTCAGTTCTGTTAGTAAATTAGTTTTTAAGATATTTGAAGTTTTATGAGCTATGGTTTCTGTTTCAGTTTCATTTTAAAGCATTTTTCCACTCTTAAATTGGAAATTAATTAAAAATATTTTTGAGCTTTTAGTTTGAAATGGTTATTAATTCCAATTTCATTACTAAAATCATTTCTCTTGATTTATTTTTGGGAGTTTTGGGTTCTCATAATTAGTTAATTAAGATTAATTTTATGGGCAATTTTTGCTTTCAAAATAGTTTGTATAACTTAAAAGCTGCATCATTATTTTTTCCTGTAGAGAAAATGACATGGTTAATGCGTACTCAGGTTGCTGTGAGAAACAATATTTCGAAGAGAGAATACTACTGAAAATGATGTACCTAAAAATCTGTCCACTGATGATTCTGCAATTAGACTTCTGAATTCAAACGTTGCAGATATAACTAAATATTTCTTTTATTTACGAAACTACATTATACTAAACATATTGTAGTATTATATTTTAGTATTTTAAAGTCGTACGACAAGAGCTAAAACTTCCACAATTTAAAACTTAAAAAAATTTAATTTTATGTGGAAATCTGACTATTTTTAGCTTAAATTAGTATCATTATTATTTTGTATGTAAATGTTTTGTGTTTCAAAACTTTTGTGAAAATATTAGGTTAAGATAAAGCTGAATAAACTGACGTCTTAACAAATTCTATCAATATTATGCAAAAATATATATATATATATATATATATATATATATATATTGTGAATTAAAAATATTATTTTCAGTCATATTTAATTAAAATAGTGTTTTAATGCAGAAATATATTTGGAAAATAACAATTTAAATTAGAGCTTTACTGAATAAGTTTCTGTTATGACTTTGAAACTTTAAATGCCGTTTTTCAGACTTTCAATTTTGAAGGGATAATGTTTCTAATCCTATGGTTTTATTTTCAAGATAAAGCTTAATTTTTTAAAAATACTCCCGACGTATCTTTATAAAGGGTTGGGATCGTTAGGCTGAGATATCTAGTTATTTTTAAAAACAAAGTTGATTTTAAAATTTTCGTTTTTCCAGGTTTTCTAGAAAAATAATTTAAAATCAACAAGGAATAGATTTTCAAATCCATACTAATTTCTTTGAAATACCAAAACATAAATACAAAATGACAAAATTTTAAAATTGAATATTTTATAAAAGTTTGTGAAAAACTTCGAAAATTTCTAAATTTTTAAAATTGTAAATAATAGCTGGTCAAACTGACTTTTTACTTACAGAATCAGCAATAATATGATCTAAATATAAAACATCAATTATTTTTTCTGTAACTCTCTCCAAAACTTTTTTTGAAAAAAGGGGGACCTGTAGTCTTAAAGGGACCCCCAAAAGACTCCAGAGAATTTTGATACAGGGCCCACTCAAGACTAGCTACGCCAATGGCTGAGAATGCTATTCTTCGAAGCTGTGTATATGTTTTTATAGTCCAAATTGTGTTTGAGACGTTGTCACATATGAAACATTAATTTTGATTTGATACCCGTGTCTTACACCGATTCTCGATTTTGAAAGATAAAACAGCATCATTAATACAGCTATTGGCGATTTTTGAACTAATTTTTTTTTCATAGAATCTTATTTCCCATGACATTATTAGTCTGGAAAAAGAGATTAGAAGCCATTGTGGTTGTTAGATAGAACTACTGTTTACTCTGAATAGCGGCAGTTTAACCCTTAACTTCGCAATTTTTTAAATTTCTTTGAAAACATTATAAGCCTGTTTCTAAT
>BMAV01016945.1:0-16181 GCA_019973955.1 Trichonephila inaurata madagascariensis | reverse complement strand
AAAAATTCCTTTTTTTTTAAATTCAATTTGGCCAAAATATTATCATTGCTGGAATTAAATGCCCGCATCTGCGTGGAGTAACGCTAGATCAAATGCATTTGGCTATGCTCTTCGCAAATTGTTAATAATAAACCGAATGTGAGGATTGTAGCACCGCACACCCTACACATATCAACGCTAGCTCTAGACCGGGGCAAGAGATTCTATTATTGATCTAGCAGTTCTAAAAATATCCCCTTCAATCTGATATTAGAGTTATAGATGATCTTGAATCAGATCATCTACCGGTCATTCTACTCTATATACTGGCTCTGCTCTAATCAAAATTCGGATCAACTCTCCACCAATTGGAGAACTTCAAATTTCTTTTAAATAACAAACCACTTCCCCATCCTGCCTTCCTCAAGCAATGACGACCTCGAAATGCTAATTAGAAGGCTTGGAGAAAATATCTCTGAAGCTCTTATAGAAGCTTCAAAACCAAAATAAACAACCCCCATTAAAACTCCTCCGAAATTAAAGCTAAAATTCGCCATCAGAAATCGTGTTCGGAAATTTTGGCAACGTACAAGAGATCCTGCGTGTGTGAAATCTGAATTCCGAACACTCAGTCGGAGTTGAGAACTACATGTACTTAGTAGACACTTTTCCCAATCTCGTTGAATTCACATTGCGGCACTTACGCCGGAGACAGGCACTCTTTGAGGAAAACCTCCCTATTCAAAAAAAACCGCCTCAAAACATTCCCCTAAAGGGCGCACTTGGCAGTGTAGCAAATCACCCTCTGGAGAAGGCGGAAGTGATTGCCGACAGCCTTCAAAAGCAGTTCGAACCCAACACTGAAGCTGAAAACGAACGTTTTACAGCTCATACACAAAGGAAAATTAAAAGATTCCTGGATGCTCCTACCTGTCTAGACCTGGAAAAAACAACGCCAGGGAAGTACAGGAATATATTAAAAAGCTTAAGATCAATAAATCTCCTGGATTGGATTTAATTACAAATCGCATCCTTAAAAATCTCCCCTCAAATTCGTTCTTTTTATTGTCATGCTGTTCAATCTATTAATGGAGAACTGTCATTTCCTAAGAATTGAAGACTGCCGTGGTGGTCCCCATTCTAAAACCCAATTCTGATGATACTCAACCTCAAAATTACCGTCCAATCTCGCTACTCAGTAGCTTGAGCAAAGCGTACGAATTTGTTCTTTTGAATCGCCTGAATCAGCACTGCATAGCCAGGAATATTATTATTCCTGAACAGCATGGCTTTGTTACACAGTGCTCCACATTAACTCAGTTACTAAGGGTTACTGAGCTGATTCATCACGGCTTTCATAATAACCAGGCCACGGGTATGCTTTTTGTGGACATAGCCAAAGAGCCTTTGACAAAATTTGGCATGATGGCTTGCTATCCAAGATGATGCGACTTGGGTTTTCGGACCAACTCATCAAAATTATACACTCCTACCTAAATTCCCGTGAATTTAGGGTAAGAGTTGAAAACAGTATCTTCACCCCGCGTCCATTTCTCAGTGGGGTACCACAAGGATCTTTATTAGGGCCCAAGCTCTTTAATCTATACATCAACGACATTCCCAAGACTGCCGAAGCTCACTTAGCGATGTACGCGGACAACACTGCCATTTTTACCCAAAACATTTATAACCGCAATATCATTGAGCGGCTTCAAAATTATGTCATTCGACTCGAAACCCGGCTTAACGACTGGAAAATAAAGGTTAATGCATCTAAAAGCGCATGCCTCCTTTTTTTAAAAGCGAACATCAAACCCCCGCATGTCAACATTTTTAATCAGCCTGTCCCGGGGTTACTGAATATGTCCCCCAGGTTTAATTTTTGATATAAATTTAAACTTTGCTAAGCACATCCGTTCCGCCCACCAAAAGGGGTGGAATGAGAAACACTCTAAATCGCGTTTTCCCAAGAGCAAAGCTCCTACAAAAAAGGTTCATTATACAAAGCCATTTTTCGCCCCATCATGTTGTACGCTTTCCCATCGGAAGGGCGGAGTTCTACCTGAAAAGATTGCATTTTTAAAACATTCAGTCGGGCAATGGAAATTGGTTTGTCAGGAACGAAGTCTTGCATAAGGATCTTAATGTTCCGCCGCTTCTTGATTTCATCCAAAACAATCAGAAAATTTCTTCAACCGGTTACCACAGATTTCAAATGAATCTATCAGGAAATCCCGGCTTACGACTAGATTCTATTCCTAGCTCTTCTAAAGAGATCTAGAGCAGTTCTTAATCCTCGTATCAACACTTCCCAGCTCTGAAAAGGATGAGAATGTCGCGTACGAATTAAAAGATATGAGCTTTATTGTTATACTAGTTGTCTTCTTTTGCAGAACTTCACTCACTCCTAATTATTCCCTCCCCGCCATACAAGTTTTTTTTTGCATCGTGTTTTAGTGTGGCAACTTCACCCCTCGTCTTATTTCAAACTCCTCTACAGCACTTTCTTGCTTTTTTTTTCTTCCAAGTGGTTATTTACCAAAACTTCCTTTCAATAACCGCATGCAGTTATCTTAGAGGTAACGTGTAACGGACTTAAAAATATTTTCTCTTAATCCTTGTTATCAAAAAAATATATCCTTTCTCTCCTCGTTCCGTCAAGATGCGGCAGACGGTTGAAAGACGGGCTTTGCTGTCATAGAGATGTGACGTCATTTTCTCTTCGTTTTCCTATGAAAGCGAAACAGAAACTAAATCAACTGGGAGAGTGGTTTCCACCAGCGTTATTGCGCTGCATTTAATGTGGACTGCTTTTTATTTTTATATGTAACTTCTACAAATTGTTCTCTGTTCAATTTATTATGATGAGTGGATAATAGAGCTACCTCTAAGGTTCCACGTAAATGCATAACCGTTACCGTTACCAATGACCTTCAGGGATAATTTGACAAAAGAACTGCAATGGTGAACTCTTGGGCAGGACAGATAGAAGTAGCTAGATGGCTGAATGTAAGTCCGTCTGTGATTCATAGAATTTGGCAACAATATCTAACCACGGATTAGGCATCCAGGAGGTTCAGCCAAGGCCGGTCACACGCTACCACGAGTGCCGATGACCGATATTTGTCATTATATACACAAAGGAATAAGACGCAGCTCCGGCTAAACTCAGATCCTCCCGTTGCAAGCTCCGGGTGGTTGCAACAAGGTCTTTATATGAGGTGACTATCCATTTGCGCCCCATTCACGTTTACATCTCATAGGTGGGAACGTTTGCAGTGTCAACATGTACACTGGATGCGTGATCAATGGTGGGCTGTTCTCTTTGAGGATGATTCCGGGTTTAGTCTCGAAAGTGATTGTAGATGTATTTTCATTTGGAGAGAACTTGGAACTCGTTTCTATCCCTGATACATACGTGAAAAAATGCATCCGGTAGGCAGTGTCTTTGTTTGAGGTGGTATTTCTTTGGGTGGAAGCACAGACCTTCATATCTTTTCTCGTGGAAATGTTAATGTCCACACCAAAAGAGATGACATCCTGGATGCTTATGTGCATCTTTATGCTTGGGCAATAAGTGATGCTTTCGTGCTACAGGTTCATAATACGAGACCATACAGGGCTTGCATAGGGTATGCTTATCTTGAGCAGTAACCATGTTTGAGACGCTCTAGGACAAAGGTAGCCAACCCGCTGCACACATGCGACAGTATGGCTCTCCGGAGTTGTAACAGTGGTACGTGAAGACTTGATAAATTTTTTTTTTAAATTTGAAAAGATAATAAAAAATATTAAAAATTTTTTTTTTATTGAAATGGGGTTATTTCAGGGGAAAAACCTCCTCAAAATTTATTGTAAATAAATTTAAATGTGAGTTACAGTAGAACGTTATCATGTAGAGAATGCACCTGCATTGTTGCGCAGATGCATTCTCAGCCATTGTGCCACCAAATTTTTTTAAAATTATTAATGATAGAATAAAATCTGGAACCGAATCATTCGGCCGTTTTACAGAAATAAACTAAGGATATTCGTAATATATTTAACTTAATCTTTCGTAGATAGATAGATGGAAGTGTATTACAGAAAAATAAAAAATTCTTTTAAATTTATATCATTGTTAGTGGGTCGCCAAATTTTGAAATTGTTAAAAGTGTACCGCAACAAAATAAAGGATGAGAATCACTGGTTGAGCGAGTTGACTTTCCAAAAAGCTTTTTTCATTCGCAAGATTTTGGAATTGCAGGAAGAGTATTTTAAAATATCTGGAAAGAAATACTAGACTGCCCAGTGAGTACTGTTATTTTAAAATGAAGGCAGGCTGTGCGGAAATTTTTTATCGGTACGCTACTCATTTGTGGAGCAGCGTATGCTATCGTCAAAACTATAAAATTTTTTAGCAACTATTTGGCTGAAAAATTAGTAGAGTACAGAAGTCAAATATAATTTTCATGTTCGCTTAATAAAGAGAAACAAATTTAGCTTTAAATTACAGAAAAAACACGATGTAAAATAAAGTAAAATCGTAAACATCCCGCGATAATGCTATCTGATTGTTGCCAAAACTACAAACCAAAATTTGAGTTGTTGAAAAAGTAATTTTTTTTTAAAAAAAATTGGTTTGTTGGCTTTGATGCACAACTGGAGTTTACTCCTTTAGTACGGTTGTCTTAGATTATATAGTGGGCAAACAGGGCAAATAAATGCATCTCATATAATAATGAAACCATGTATGTATTTTCTTTTTCTATTCACATTTTTCGTATTAGGTGATTCGGTAAAATAATATATATATATATATATATATATATATATATATATATATATATATATATATATATATATATATATATATATATATATATAAATAATATACATAATTTATGTTACTTAAATATATACTGAAGTGCCATTGAATTAGGGATACCTATAGGTTGGGCTTCTTCTGGTCTTGATAATGGTTACCACACGACGAGGCATAGATTCGACAAGTTTCTGGAAACGTTCCATGGGATTGACTTGCTAAATATTGGCTAAAGATGTCCATAAATAAGTAAGGTTCATTGGTGCTGTGCGATAACCTTCTATACCTTGTTCCAAAACATCCATAAGATGCTCAAAAGGATTTGAGTTAGGGCTTCTAAGTGGCCAATTTATGACAGAAAAGTCAAAGGAATGCTCATCCAATCAGCCAATAGACAACTGGTACTTGTGAGAGGTACAGTTGTCTTGCTGGAAAACCCCATTACCGTACGAATAACAGAACAGCATAAACGGATGGAGGTGATTACCCAGCAACTCTACGTACCGCATTGTATTGAGGAGGTTGGTACACGCACCACAAAGATCCCAAACAATGCCACGAAAATACACCCAGACCATGATTGAGACACCATGCCTTTGTACAGTTCCAACCTGGCATGCAGGATCCATAGATTCATGAGCCTGACACCATATTTTCAGCCTCCCTTCGGCATTAAGTAGTCGGTATCGAGATTCATCACTCCGTGCTACTCCTTTCCAGTCCTCTACACTCCAGTCTCAGTGCTCTTTTGCCTAGGCAAGGCATGCAGCCCGATGGCGAGCATTGGGCATTGGTACATTCGTAGGTCGACAGCTACCGAAACGCATACGGTGAAGCGAGAGTTGCACAGTCCGTTTACTGACTGTACGACTGGCGCCATCAATCAACTAGGTGGTAATTTGAGCTAAGTTTGACTTCGCTGGCTATGTAAAATACGCCTGAGCAGTCTCTCAACACTCACTGTTAAGGTTAATTGTCCTTTGCAGTTTGACTGTACTATAGTTTTTTGTCCACCATTCATGTATTCTTTGTATACTCTTGACACTGTCGACCTTGAAACTCCTAGTTGTCAGACGATTTAGGAAAATGAATGGCCTGTGCGCCGCACACCTACGATTTGTCCAAGATCGAAGGCGTCTAAAACAGACAGTTTACGTATACTAGCAATTCCAACAACTAATTCAAAACAACCACAGTACGCGCTATATATGCAGTTATCACAGCGTCCTCACTTACGCATTAATGCGCAATGCTACACAATTTGCATAATCCTTGCTATCCCTAATTCAGTGGCACTTAAGTGTATGTTACTCCTAGTGCACATTGTTTTTAAGGTTGATTTCACTATTAATATCACTGGGAGTATTAATTATGTTCTGTCGCCATTATTAATCACTGTGACAAGAGGCTTGTGGTAACTAAAGTATGCTACGAGAACGTCGGTAGATACGTGATTTACGAATCGTGAAAACATCACATCAATGGTTGTACCCTATCTAATCATCCCCAGTGGGGGAAAAACAACAACAACCCAGGAACAAAACCTAAATTATGCTGACATTCGACTGACAGAAATATAGACTGTGACGAATACAATGGGTTTACCGTTAGGTAAAGTGCATCTCGCGGCACATATATTTCCCATTCGTTACTTTGCTATTCAACGTACCTAAACAGTATTAAATATATACCTCCAAATTTGGTGATTTTCAGTTGTTATACACTGTTGGCCACCGTAAATGCAACACCCTGAAGGAAGCATGCAAATAACATGAAGTTTACAACATGCATTAGATGAGGTGATATATGTAAATGATTAGAATTTCAGCGCAGATACACATCATGCGCGCCCGTGGCGCCACCTCAAAGGGCTATTTAAGGCTTGGAGATTTCGACGATTTCAAGTTTGGCAATTGTGTTTTTCTTGTGGTTTTTTCAAAAAACGATCAGTTATGTCTCGTAGAAAACAGCGATCAGCTTTTGATCAAGTATCCGAGTTCGACAGAGGAAGGATAGTGGCCGACCGAGATTGTGGATTATATTTTAGGGAAATCGGTAGTCGTGTTGGACGAAACCAAACAATTGTAATGCGGATATGTGACCGTTGGATGCAGGAGGGTACGACGGACCGACGTGGTCGATCGCATCCACCTCAGTGCACCACTTCAAGTGAGGACAGGCAACAGTGCGATGGCTGTGACGGATCGCTCAGTCACATCACGAACCATAGCACAGTTCATTGAGTCTGTAGCGCATCATTCAGTGTCTGCGCGTACCATTCGACGCCGTTTACAGCAGAGTGGTCTGTCTGCAAGAAGTCTATTGCTTGGTCTACCCTTGACGCAGAACCACAGACGTCTCCACCGCCAATGGTGCGATGAAAGAAGGATGTGGGTGGCAGAATGGAATGAAGTAAGTCTTTACAGACGAGTCACGCATCTGTCTGCCACACCACGATGGTCAGATTCGAGTCTGGAGACACCGTGGAGAGAAGATGCTGAACAGCTGCGGTATGCACCGGGTATTATGGTATGAGGTGGTATTGGATATCACTCTCGCACTCCTCTAGTACGCATTGCCGGTACTTTAAACATCCAGCGATACATCTCCGAGGTGTTGGAGTCAGTTGTCCTTCTTTACCGTCACTGCTTGGCCACAGCCATATTTCAACAGGATAATGCTCGACCACACGTGACATCCATTGTCCAAAGTTTCTTCGTCAATCACCAGATTGAATTGCTTACCGGCCGGCTCGCTCTCCGGATCTTCGCTGATAGAAAACATGTGGTCCATGGTTGCTCAACGATCGACCCAGATTACCCCCCCAGCGCCACACCAGATCAGCTTTGGCAAGGGGGAAGCTGCTTGGTTGTGTACCCCAAGAAAAACCCCAAAAAGTCTCTTTGAATCAATGCCGGGCGTGTGGCAGCGGTGATCTCCAACAGTGGCGGCTACTCTGACTACTGATTCTAGGCCACACTTCAAGAAGTTTTAAAATTTAATCATTTGATTTGATCAACATGTTATCTAAAAAATGGATTTTTGTGCTATCTTTTTGTTTTCTTGGTGTTTTTTTTACGGTCCAGCAGTGTAGTCAATTCTTTGTCAAAAGAGCTAAGGCATGAAGTGTCGCCGGGTCGAAAACTTTTTTTTCACCCAATTTACCCAGTAAGGTATTTTCAAAATTTTTTTAAGGGGTTTGGTTTTTTTAAAATATACTTAAAAATTTTCCCCACATAGGCAACAAATAAGGGAATTTTAAAAAAAAAATATGTAAAAAAAAACCCTTTCCATAAATGATTTCTTGTAAAAGTGTATTAGACAAAAAAAACAAAACCTGTTTTTAAATCCGTAATTTTTTCAACTTTAAAAAAAAAGATAACAATTTTTGGGCATTGGAAAAAAAGTTCCATGTATATTTTTATAAATAACAAATTATTAAATGTTTATTTGAATCTTGAGTATTTTTTGAAAAAACACAAAAAAAATTTTCGGTTTTTTATTTTAAACCACTGATTCTGAAAGAACAAAAATATAATTTTTTTTGTGAATTTTAAAAAAATTACAATGGTAAGAAATCTGAACAAAGATTTAAAACCCCTTTTTATAAAAAAAGATCGATACTGACTATTTTTGAAAAAATCGTAAAAAAAGCAAAAATTTTTATTATTTTTAAAAAAATTTTTCCGTATCTGACGAAATAAGCGACTTCCGATTCTGTAATTATTTTTTTTCTGATTTCGGGGAAAAAAAAATGATCGTAATTTTTAAAAAAAACAAAAAAAAGTCCTTCCATAAACTTTGCAGCAGCTAAACTTTTTTTTTTGTTACGTTTGTACAAATTTCACACCTCGAAATTTTCCCTACCGGGGCTTTATATGAAAACAGATTCTTAAGGGGTAAATCCAAAAAAAGATTTATTGGAAAATAATTTTAAATTTCGTATCAAAAACAAAAAAAAAATGGCAATCAATAAACAAACTATAGTAAAAAAAATGTAATAATCCGAAAAAAAGGGGAAAGTATAAATTTTGCCAAAAATATGCATCCTATGAGTCAATAACAAAGAAAAAAAAACATTTAAAAATTTAGAGTGAATTAGATTCCGAAATTTAAAAGCAAAATTATGCAAAATTTCAGAGGATATGGTCAAGTACTTTCAGAGATTTGAGGTTTTGAACAAACACCCATTTGCATTTTTATGCATATAAAAAAATTAAATATATCTTTCCTTGATATTCTTGTTTTTAATATGCAGCGTTTTAATGATTTCATTTAAGTTAAACTGTTTTTTTAGCTGAAAAAAACTCCTAAGAGTTCGTTTTTTAAATTTTAAATATGATGACGATATGAGGGGGAAAGGAAAAAAAAAAAAAAAAACACACGAAAATTTTTTTTTCATTAAACCATGAAATTTTAAATTTTTGTACATGTATTTTACGATACAAGAAGATCATCAAAAAAGAAAGTTATAAATCATTTTTTTTTAAGATAACCAAATTTAAGAAATCGATTAACTAATGCAAACCCAAAAAGAAAAAGGGGTGATACAATAGAACTTAATTTCTTCATTTTGATTATCAAATAAACTTAATTCGGTTTAATATATTAAAGGAATTAAGATTTTAAAGTTTAAAAAAAAATATTCCCAGTTAAAAAAATTTAAAGGGGGGGAAAAGAAGAAATTTTGGGGTTTTTAAAATAAATAATTTGTTCAGATGGCGAGCAAAAAATTTGGTAAAACCCCCCAAAACCCGGGGGCCCTTTCAACTCAGTGTTCTAAAAATTTGCCACTAAGAACCCAGGACGAAAGGGATACAATTCCATAAGAAGTCATTTGGGAAACCCCGCCAGTGAGTTCCCATGTTGCAAAACAGCAGACATAAAAGGGGAATTTAACAGTCTTTTTCGGGGATGGATATGTGAAGCGCCTCCTTCTGCAAGTCGCAAACAACAAAAGGACGGGAAAAAAGCTCCTTTAAAGACTGGGCCGGTAGGCTAAAAGAACCAGTTCAAATACACTGCACCCCAAGCAGCACTCAAGGTCAAAACCATGGGTCTTTTTTCCCCCCATCACCTTAACAGCTTGTCACCCAAAAATTATAAATACAATACTAAAAAGATAGCACCATTTAGTGAAATACATATAAAAGCAAAAAAATTTTCTAAGTCTAAAAAAAGTCACAAATCACAAGTAGTATTAAAAAATCAAAAAATTAAATACATAAGCCCTTTAAATAGATTTCAATAATGTCAATGAAAAGTGCTCCAAATGGTCTAAAACAAGGGAAAAAGCATAAAAAATTTTTCTTTTTAAGTCTTTAAAAAAATTTTTTTTAAAAATAGATCACTTCCAGAAAGTTCCTTTAAAAATAAAAAAGACTTCCCTTTTTCCGCACTTTGTTGGGGCAGTAATTGCAAAAAATGCAACCAGAAATTCATAATTTTTTTTAAAAAAAAAAAATTCACAAAAAATTTTTTTCAAAATTTACAAAAAATTTCCTTTTCCTTCTGTGAGATTCATTTGGATTTGGGGGCCAAAAAAAATTATAGGTTTTGAATCTTTTCAATATGATGAATTTTAGATGTCCTTCAGAATTTTTTTCAATTTCGCCTTGCTTAAATGCGAAAATGAAGTTTTAAAAATATATTCATAAATCAAAAGAAATGATTTAGTAAAACATTGTTTGGGCCATGTGTGCAACAAATTATTTTAAATTTATAAAATTGCTCAAAAACATTTTTATTTCGTTGTTTTTCTTGGTAGTAGACCCACCACTGTTTATACCAAATCATCTTTACAGTAATCTGTATTAACTAGAATGGCTTATATATATATATGAGTATGCTGAACATGTGCTGCTATAAATAAATAAATATATCACAAAAATCAATGAAATAATGTAAATAACAATATCACAAAAACCCGCCCAAATAACAAATAACATCACAAAAGCAGTAAATAATTAATGTGAGTAAAATATTATAAAATCAGTCAAAAAAGAACACATTCTAACACTAGATATGAAAACACAAAAAACATGAATATTTTATCCAATTGGCTAAATTCACGTAAAATCATAGTCAAGATATAGGCAATCACTTATTTCTACTAAATCAGCTCATGTGTCTCCCCTCACACTAAAATTTCAATATTTGTGGAGTGGATTGTTTCTACTCATCATTGGTATGTGAGTAACAGTCTGGGTCTAGCTTTTGAGTGCAACAGAGGCTTTCAAACTACATTTTTCGCATTTTGTTAATGGCCCCCTCAAGTGCCTCCGTTCTCAAAGGGAAAAAAAGATTTTTGCCAACTATGACATTGGGCAGGTTTACCAGGATTCTTTAGCAAAATTGAGTTTGTGGACTCTCTCAGAAAGATATTTATACAGAACCCATTCTGAGCTCAACTTTTTTAAGAGTCAATAGTCTAATGCATTTTGCCCGACTTTGTCCTTCATTGGGGGGTTAGCAACGACACAGTTACACATATTTGCTAGCAATAATAAAACACACAGGTAAAAATTAACTGATTCAAAAGTACCCTTTTGATAAAAATAATTTTTTTTTTAAAATTTTTTGGAGGATCTAAATATTTAAATCTTTTTCCCAATTATCGAATTTGAAATTCTACTGTATTTTACAAGTAAACACAAGTATAGCCTTTTGTCAGCTTCGAATTCAACGGAAAACAAGTGATTGCTGTTATTGTGTGACCAACATGAATTTAGCTTATTCTTCTAAGATAATTTAGCGACAGTTTCTAAAATGACCACATATCAGATAAAAACAAAAATAATTCGCCGAAAATGTCATTTTACATAAAGTGTAATAAGAAGAATAATGAAGAGTGGAATGAGAGTGTACTAAGGAATGAGAGAGAGAGAGAAGAGTGTTGTGTTCTCAAAATTCATGCAGAACATGATAACAAACACTTGTTCATTTTTCCCTGTAATTTGGAGTTTCTAGTCCAAACACAACATTCCTGTGGTTTATGAACTCCACATTCTCCGATATAGTCTCCACATAATTTTGGGCAAATTTCCCCAAAATTAAAAAAAGCCACTGAAAGAGATCCCCAGAAAAAAATCATAAAAATTTAACAGCCCACCTTAACAGTATCCCAAAAATTTTTTTCAGGATTACCTTCAAAGATGGCAATAGCTAGAGAAATTGATGTGTATCACAAGGAAATTAGGGTTTTTTATGAAAAATTGTTTTTGCAAGCTAAAGGTTTGATGTTTTTTGAATACACAAATATTTTCTTTATTGTAGGGAAGTTTTAGCAGATTTATTGTGCTAAGTCTTGTTGACTCCAGCTTTTTTCCACAGCAGCTGTTTTTGCTGACCTTTTTCATTTTTTTCCTTTTTGATGAAAAGTACATGTTTCACTGGAATGCCAGCAAGGGTATGGGGAACATTTTTTTGGGGTCTTTTGATGTTCCCTCGCATGATAGGAAAAGGTGAGAGATCATACGAGGGGAAACACAAAAAAGTCACATGTTTTAGATCAGGGTGGCCAACTGTTTTGGGATGAGACCCACAACCTGAAAAAAAAGAAAAAATTATGCTTCCCACTTCTAAATTTTTTCTATATTCTAAGAAATATAAGATTTTTTTTATTTACATACTGATTAAGGAATTTCTATGCATGCAACATTTTTAAATTTAATTTTCCCAAATTTTAAAAAAAAAAATAATATGACATGAAAAAGAAAAAACATAAACTTGGGTTTTTAAATGTTAACAAACATTTTAAAAATATTAAAGTCGGGTTGTATATATTAAAATATAAAATTAATAACTGGAAACATTTTATTCTAAATAATTATTAAACAGAAGTACTTAATTAGTACGGCCTTCGTAATTCTTTTTTTAACCAAATCATCTATATTAGTTCTAAAAGATGCTGGCAAAATTAGGTGTTAGGTGCATATAAGTTAATCTTGAATGATATTTCTGTTTTCTTATGTTCATAATAGAGAAAGCACTTGTTCTCAAACATATGTTGAGCCAAACCTACAATTGTTAAAAGCAAATTGCCAGTTGATCAAGGTATAATTGTATAAATAGATGTAGTACAAATTCTAAAACTACATAATTGGATAATTTATAATTGAAATAAGTCCCCATTTTTGCTTTTCAGTGTAATACGGTGCTAAGGGAAAGTAATATCAATATAGATTTCAGGTAGGTAACAATTAACTTTTTTAATTATCTTAAAAAATCATCAAACCAAGCATACATGAATCTTGCAAAATGCATATTAAATTTATCATAGTTTAGAGTATTACTCCCTTTTTGGTAGCTAGTTCTTGCATTAATGTAAAAGTGTTAAACTTTTTTCCAAAATTGAGAAAGAAGCAAAAGTTTGTTCAAAAAAAGTATCAGTCTAACTGGGGTAGGAAAACTATAATTTTTTTCCTGTAATAAAAAAACTTAAATTATTCAAATGTCTCACATCCCCCAGAGAGAAAAACTAAACCACTGCCAATCTTACTTTGAGTAGCAATGACTCACTGGGTATAGTTCATTGTTTTTTCAGATATTTCAGATTTTTCAGATATTTCCACAAATTCCAAAACCTTGCAAAGTATTTCTTTGGAAACGAGCACATGTTATAATAAAGGGTGTAATTCACCATCATCTTCTGGGAAATGCTTGAAAAATTGTTACTGTTTTAGAACTTGAGCTCGGTATTTGGTCGATATAGTGCCCTACTGTGAGCAGAAGGATAAAGTCATTGACACAGAGAGCTTCTCAATCGATAATATAATGGTGCTACAAATCTTTTCTTGCCATTCATGCATGACTACAGTAGCCATGGTCAGATCGCAAACTCGTGATGGCATCTTGGCTTCAGTCCTGGTGTCCCCATAGACCCCCATGTAGAGGCATGTTAAATTTGTCAAGGCTCAAAATCCTATATTGGCACTGTATGGAAAATTTGAAGTATAGGATCCAGCTCAGGTGCCATCTTTGTTACTTGAACAAGATTCAAAAATAGATGTCTGTCACCAACAGCCCTTGTGTTGTTTCCCAGAATGACATGAAAATTTAAAAAATAAACTTGTCAATAACGTAAGACTTTCCCATCCGTGTACACATATTTAATTTTGCCTACTCTACTTTGTTAGTTTCACAATTGTCTTTTTAAGTTCATGAAAAATGTTCCCACCTTTAGTTGGTGCAAATCAAAAAATCTTTCCAAATATTAAAGTTATTGCAAAAAAAATTCTTAACTGAGCATTGTCTGTGATGTCAAACTTTTGTCTGAGCTAAGGAAAGTATTTCCAATGTTGTAATCCAGAGATAATTGTATGTCAACATCCTGAGTGTGTCCAAGTCATAAACAATACACAACAGTATTTTAGAAAAAGCACTTTATCAACCATATTTTTAACATTGATATCACCCAACATTTTGAGTAAATATTTTAAAAAGGCTCTAATTTGTTATTATTTTTCATAATCAAAAAAAGGATTTTTCTTGTAAGGGAAATAGAAAATTTGAAAAAAGTCTTCACAAATTTACATTTCATTATTTAGCCGGTTAACATAAAATCAGAACACAAATGTTGTAAAATTTGGTCTTGATAATGTATAGTATAATCTTTACTATACATATTTGTTTGCTATTTCCTCCTCCCATTAAATTTATTTTTCAGTTAAAATAAAAAGAAAACATTTTACCATGGATCTTTTGTAAGCAATCTATAATTTTACATGACTACCAAGAAATATTTTTATTGTATTTTTACTGTATTTCCAGTTTAATTGTATTGTTCTATTTTTTTATATCAAGACAAAAAAAGTTTAAATACAATTTTTCTATTGAAACATAACCAACAACCAGATCATATTAGAATCTATTTTTCATTTATCGTACATTTATAAAATTTCTAGTAGTAACTTGAAAAATGATCTTTTGTGCACATATAAATAACTCTAAAATAAGTGTTGGTTTTCTAGTGCCCGTTTGTGAAGCGAGCTGTTGAAAAAATAAAGGCCCTGGGAACTGTTAAAAAGAAATTGAACTGAATAGAAATGTAACGAAGCGAGGGAGAGGAATGTGTTATGTAGTGGTTTTTGTAGAAAATAGTTTTAGTTTAGAAATTATATTGTAAATAAACGTTAGTTGCCTACCCAAAGAAACCTCTTCGCTGTCAAGTCCACTTATTTAATTAGTAATGATCTCTGTTCCAATAAGAAATCCACAATATGGGCCGCCTGGGCGGCTTGATTGGAACGGCAACAAAGAAGCAAGAGGTAGAAAAGATTTATTATTTTCCATTTTGAAGATATAATGATGAAGATTTGATATCTATTTTGAATATTTGATTGATCAATTTTAAGCACTGGATGTAATGAATATACAAAGTTAAGAAGATTTAAATTAATAAGATAGTAAAATTACGAAATAAAAGAAACAAAACCGTTCAAAGAGCCCTTTATTTACCAGAGCATATAATAAATTAGAAAGTGCATTATCTGATGATAGTGTTGAGTATGACGAAATCGAAATGTGCTTAGAATTGTTTAAACAAAAGGCAGACTCTTTAGAAATAATCCATAACGATTATTTAGAAGGTTTAGAAGACGATCAAGATTTTGAAAATGAATTTATTACAGTTGAAGAATACTGGAGAAAAATCTTTGAGAACAAGCTACGAGCTAAGCATGCGTTAGAGCACTTGAAAAAGGTTATGAAGGAAAACAAGACTGTTTTACCAATAATGGCTCGCAGTTACAAAATGATTAATTCCCGAAAACATTATGCCAACGACTCCTTGAAGTAGAACTTTATACATTTGGTGGAGATTTAAAAGATCGGTTAACACTTTGGAATCAATTTAAAAATATACATGAAAACACGAATCTGGCAAACACGGATAAATATCATTACTTAATTCAGTCAATGAAATTAAAATCAGAATCTATAGAAATCGTAGAATCTTTTCCTATAACCGATGAAAATTAGGTTGATTTGTCGAATCGGCCGCTTCTCGCGCCAAGTGTTTTCTCGCCAAATCGATAAATGCACTAAATCTGGTAACCCCTTTTGAATTTGTTCTCCAATGAAGGAGAAGTCGTTTTGACAAAACGCGCCTACGAGATTTTTCTAAATTTGGGGGAAGGGCCGATTCGAAATTTCACCGAAAATTATTCTTTAGCTTTAGAAAGCTTAAAGGAAAGATATGGTAGAAAAGACTTGTTATTAGATTTTTTGAAGAGAGCTTAAAGCCGTTTTGAATAACAGAATAGAAAAAAAATGATTCCTTGAGTTGTTTATATAATAAATTATCTACTCAATTGAGAGCATTGAGCTTTGAATAATTAAAAGTGGGGTAATATTATATCCTTCATAGAAAGCTTTGCCCATAAAGGTTAGCTTTTAA
>BMAV01016944.1:0-27095 GCA_019973955.1 Trichonephila inaurata madagascariensis | reverse complement strand
ATTTTATTGTTAGTATACCAAAAAATTTTGTTGAAAAAAAGTGTAACACAAAAAAAAAAAGTCTGAAAAGTCCCTAAAGGAAATTAATTATACTAATTACATTTTTTTTTTAATCAAAAAAACCATTTCATATTTCAAAAATTTTTTTTTTTTTATCACATATTCTTCCATTTCTGAAATATCTACAGTATTTCTGACTAAAAAATTAAACCCTTTAAAAAAAATATACCCAAATTCAATCATTTTTTGAGGCGATACATATAGCTTTGAAACTAAAAACCCTCTCTGTCGATTTTTTTTATTTGACTATCACAAAATATTGATTTGGAGTTAGAAGCGAATACTGTCAACAGATAAATGTTTAAACCGTCCTCGATCTTTTTTTAAAATACATAAAAGAGATAAAATTTACACTATAACCTATTTTTTACTTTTCAAATTTGCGACCCAATATTCAATAAAAATTTTCATCGCGGCCATCCGTAATAGCAATGTTTAATTGAAAATATTATTTAAACTAAAGTTAAAATTTGTTTTTAACCTTTGGCCACCGCATATCGAAACGTCTCCTGCAGCTAGGTGGTGAATTGCCTTTTTCCCAAAATACGATTTTTATCTGTTTACAGGCTATTATTTTTCGGGGTTTTTGGGATGCAATAAAAAAACCCTTTTTGAAGTATTAACTTATTTTAGGGGATTTTTTTATTTTTTCCCCCTTTTCCCCCCCCTACCACAATATGTGTCATCTGCAAAACGGTGTTATTAGGAACTGAATCGCTCAAATTTTAATCGGCAATTAAGGGATTTTTAAAAACCCGTACATATATATATATATCATCATCAAGATTTTTTAAATTTTTTCATATATTTTTATATATACAAATCCTGGGGTTCACTGGTAATTATAAAATTTGTTTTTTGTATTGTTAAATTCATTATAAAATACATTATACACTATTGATACATTTATAAGTGTTTTATATTAGTGTAAATGTTACTTTTTCTTTCTTATTATGTCATTTTATTTACATTCAATAAATTAATTGTTTTTAAAATAATCTTTTAATTTCAACTTTTTAACATGCTCGTGCCCCCTCCTAGTGTTATTACGCCTCTTAGGGGATCTCACTCCACAGTTTTAAAAGCACTGAACTAAACAAAATGGTTATACATCCAGTCCTGACCTATGCTTCTGAGACTTTAAGTCAGAAAAAGATCTTGAGAACCATTTTTATAGTGGAATTAAATGTGATTTTTTTGAAGATTCAGTCAAATATGTACAAAATTCAAGGGGATTGATGAATAAAATTCATCAAAAAGTGAATTACATTTAAGGGCACATTTTTTTGCTTAAATACCCTAAACCCCAAAATATAAGATACACGAACCCAAGACCTATGAGTATTAAACTAAAGTATGACCAAACCTTTGATGGCTGTACTCCGTTACCTCTGATTTCAAGACTACAAGTGTACAGAACTGGAGACAAGGTGAAATTCTGAGTAAAATTTTCAGGGAAAGGCCAAGATCTAACCGAGGCATTTAAGCCAACGTCGATGATGATACCTTTCTCTATAATATTGGCTATGATTAACTCAATCAAGCATTAACTGTGTAATATTTTCCAATCATGAACCAACAAAATTTGACATCTTTATGAATATAGCATTTCACCGTTTACATCCACACGTGCACCCCTAAGATATTGCCAGATCTTTTCAATTGATAATCGATGATCGTGAGAGAAACCTCACTCCACCCACGAGCCAGAACCCCGAGTGTAATTCGAGTTGCAATAGGTGACTGCCGGCTCCTACAAAGTGGAATCATAGTCCTCTCTTTGAATCACTGGAAAGAACGGTTGTGTTTGACTCTCATCCTTTGCAAATAACATATTCTGTAGAATGGAAACAGCCAAATGAAAATAATTTCGAACCACCGGGCTTTTATTTGGTCATTAAAACGGGGGGGGGAAAAAATCCACTTTTTAAATTTTCCCCACTCTCACGTTCCCCATCACTTTCCCGAAAAACGAATTGAAAAAAGACAGCATATGGAAATTATTTTACATAAGCGAAATGTATTCGTTATTATTCAGAGAAACATATTGAAGGAAAAAACACAAAAATCATTGAAAAATATGTTTCTCTGTATGCGATGTATACAATTCTGAGAATGTTTTCTTATAAAAATGTATTTCTCATGTCTTATGTTTTATTCCTTAACATTAGTTGAATGTAAATTTTCGGCTATGAAATAATTGTTCATTTTGTAAGCCTTTGCCTTTATTCATTCCCTGTTTGATGGTTGATCAAAATAAATATATATTTCTGTTTTGAACTTTTTAAAAATTTAATTGAAATTAAATTGTTAACTAAGTTAGAAATTGGTGAAATTCAAAGCTCTGATCTTTATACCTACATTTCTATCATATTTATAATTCCATAGACAAGTTTATGCGATTTATCTTCTAAAACAGAATAGTAGGGTTAAAATGTTTTTTAAGCATCTAGAAATTTGGGAATTGTTTTACCTAAAAACCACGAAAAAAAAGCAGATGTTTTTAATATGGAAATACATTGAACTTCTGCAATATATTGTGTTAAATCTCGGAAAAAAAAAATTCAGTCACCATAATAAAAAAAAATGTTTTTATTTTCGTATTTTATGCAAATGTACGGAAGTCATTATATTTAGAAGATTATTCCATCTAGGTTTTATCAGTAAAGTTTTCCTAAAATTTACCTCTTTTAATTAGACATAGTGTTTTGGTGGAATGAACTAGGTTTAATGAAATGTTCTGAAATATTTAATGGGTTTTAAAAACTGATAAAAAAGGGATTAACTACAAGGGGGCAAATATTCCCACCTCCCCTGTATAAATATAAATAATCTCTAATAGCGAAGTTTCCTGAATCTAAAATTTCGCTTGAAACCCTCTCCCCTTCATAAATTTTTGAATTTTTTTAAGACTTCTAGTTGCATTTGGCGTGTTTTTTTGATCGAAAAAAGGGAGTTACTAACCGGCATATACATTCATTGATCCCGTAAATAAGAACAAAAAGGGGCTTTTGATTTTTTTAAAAACCCATTCAAAATTCATTTTAAAGACCTTTTAAATAAAATACTTTATTTTTTAAGCGCATAGACATTTTAATCATATAAAAAAAACTTCGATAAAAAAACCTGATATTTTTTTTAAATGTATAATAAATAAAATTATAATAAAAAATTTTTTAAAACATTTAAATTTAAAAATGCTTAATGCGAACTTTTAATTTTTGAATGAAAGACCATGTATTTCGAGTTGTTTTTTTAAAAGTATTTTTTTAAAACAGAATTTTATATAGAATATATTAGAGAGAGGGGGGGGAAACCCCAATCCAACTTTAACGAATCATTAATTCAATTTTAGAGAAGACTATTAAACTTGGAAGATATTTATGTCTTTTCAGATTCAAATAATTTTATGATTGATTGGAAATTAAATTTAAGTTCTTCATGTAGCTATTTAATATGCACTTTCCCAAACCACACTTTTGGGATATTTTGCAGATTATGTAAAATTAGTTTCTTGTGTTTTGTAACATGAAAAAAATTTCTATTTTTTAAATTTTTAACCACATATTTTTTAAAATTTGATTTGATTTTTTATAAGGGGAAAAATATACTTATTTTTTAAAATTTTTTATTTCGCCCCCTAGTGGGGGATTATAAATAAAATTCCACCCCTTTCAAAAGCTTTTAAAAAAGAACCTGTGATGGCTCTATCCGCGTCCCTTTGAGTAACAAATTTATCTTGGGGTACCTTTTTGGTTTTTTAAACCCCCTTTTTATATAAGAAAGAACCCGAAGAAGAAATGATTATGTAAATTAGGTCTACTATATATAGCTCCAAGCTTTTAAGCTAAAAATGAGAGAATTTTAGTATAGATTGCTAGGGTTTTAAAATTAATCATATTGATAGTGTAACACAGATATTGGGTAATTGTAATTATTAGAATGATGAGATCCCTTAGATAGCTTGAAAGTATTTATATTCAAACCTGAAGTAAGTGTTCTTATATTTACAAGTCTTCTCATACTTTGCGTACCTTGTTTTACTTACGTATTGCTTAAATTGCGCATCTCTTTATTTTAGATTGCTTGAATTTTTTGTTTTGATTGTGTAAAAAATAAAATTTTTAGTAATTTTGGACATGGTTAGTCTTATTTTTCTTCCTCCCGAATCTCTGGGGGGATGAGAAAAAAATTACAAACCCCCCTACAAAGAAAAAACTTCACATTTGAAAAAAGATATTTGAAAATGGAGGAAACGGTATGCCATAAGTGATATCAATGGTAGATCAGTTAGCGGCATAACGAAAGGAATTCGGGACAAGTGGTATTTTTTAATTAAATTATGACGATTTTGGGCATAAGCTGAGGTTTTTTGCCATCTGCATTTTCAATGCGAATTTTTGTTTTGGTTTTTCGACGGAAAAATGATTTCAAAGACATTCAAAAAACATCACACTGTTTAGTGAAAAATATCATCCCCCTTTCGTCAACGTCGTGTCTTATTGAATGAAAATCGGCTTTTTAATTTTTCTTGTGCCAAAACAGCATAAAAAGGGGAACCACAAAAACATTAAAAAAAAACACCCCCAAAGACTTTTTTTTGTTCCCCCCCCTTTTTTCCCATTTTCAAGTACATTCTGTTTGCGTTTTGAAGTCATTCTCAGCAGTGGATAATTTTTTTTCAGAATTTTAAAAGGGATAGAGCCTTAACCTAGGGATGGCGATCCCCGATCGATTAATCGGAAAAAATTTATTTTTTCCCGGCCAAAAAAAAATTTAATTTTTTAAAACGATATATAGGGCTGAACTGGGGTTCAGTGAATCGATATTTTCATCCTAAAAAAAGGCATTCACTTTTTTCGTTTTGGGAAAAAACATAAAATTTTTACAATTAGTTGAATATACCATCCTTTTTAAAAATTTTTATATTACGGTGCCGGTGGTTAAAAAAATTCAATTTTTGGGAAGAACAAAAAAACCCCTATTTATCATCCCCCACTCACTGAATAGCCAATGATGATACGAGTATCGTGGAATAATCTGTTCCCCTTTTGAGTACCCTTTTTTGATTGCTGGCAACATCGCAGGGATGAGCGGAACCGTTTTATCCCAAAATATACAGACTGTTGTTTTTAAAAAAACTTAGATGTTTAAACATTGGGAAAAAAAATAAGCGATTATCTATTTCTAAACTTTTTTAATGTAACAAATTTTTAAATTTTGAAAATAAATGCCTTTATACCTTTATATGGTTTAAAAAAAAATAATTGTAACTGTCATGAAATCCCTGAACTAAAACATTCCTTGATTTTACTGATAAGAGATAATTTATTATGGTATCTTTCTTATTTTTCATAAAGTGGATTTATATATTCACATTGCAAATACAGACTTGAAAAAAATCGATTTTTTTGTGAATCGATTCATCAGGTTACTATTCGAATTGATTTAAAAATCAATCTTTTTCGGAAAGAATTGCCATCCCTACCTTAACCCTTTGGCCGGAACATGAATTGTTTTTTCCGCACTGAGAAACATCCGTCTGACAGACGGGTACCTAAATTATTTTGAATTTTATTACCTTAAGGATTGTTTTAAATGTTCTTATAGCTCATGGAATGAGTATCACTCAAATAAGATGTGTGGGGTTAAATCAAATACAACAATATATTTTTATTACTAGAATTGCGACTAGTATTTTTATAAAAACTGATTAAAAATTATTTATATTGAGGTAAAAGTAGCTTAAAATGATAATACCAAGCACGAAAAAACTACAGGAATGTCCGTCTGATACACGGCAATAGATAAGAAAAATTGCACTTATTGTGATTTGAAAAAATTCGCCATGCAAAACCACGTGTTCCTCTCATTGCGTAGAGTCCAACTGAAGATGTCAAGGCAGCTCCCCACCCCCTCAAAATTCACACCACAGCATTATCTACAGGCATCAAAGCATATCATCCCCGTTTGAGAGGCGGTTGTTCAGGTCAGAGGGTTAATTATAATCACCCTGTTCCTATAGATTTTTTTTTCATTTTATTTAAAATGTATTTAATCAATTTTAAGTACTTGAAGTATGATATAATTTTCAAAAATACAAATAAATTTTCCCGTGGGCATTCACCATGATCATTAGATACTTGGGTTGACATTTAATTCCTCTCTGGACAATTATTAATTGCTTTAACAATTTGCTTCTTCTGATTACGACTTGTGGGAGTAGGAATCAATACTCTTTAAAGAAAAAAGTGGGTTCGTGTTTTAGGGACTTTCTGAATCATATTGTTTAGACGAGGTCGTTTAAATTCCAGCATTTTTTAACGGCTTATATACATCTTTTAAACTATTTAGCGTCATTTGAAATGTTTTCCATTGACACCGGCAAAAGCTTTTGGTTGAGAAGGAGGATGTATCTAACATATGACTATTGTACTCCAATGTTAGTGCTCCTCCCATTTTCTCCGGTCAAATTATTATTTTCTTCATGCATTATTACTCATTCAGTATTTAGCTTTATGGATTCAAGTTCTTTCCACTCTTATTTGCTTATGGGGATCTCCCTAACATATTAATCACTATATGTTTCACTGCATAATATGTAAAATTAGCCTTGTAAGACTTACCCACATTAATATTCTCTCATTATAATAAAGAACCAATAATACAGCAATATTACTCGCAAAATATTTATTTCCTGCTTCCATATTTTTCAATCTACCTGCAAGAAATTGATGTAATTTTAACATTTTCACTTCTAAATATTTGCTTCCTGTCACTTTGGAAGACCAGTAACTTTAAACCTTCTGGTTCTAAACCTGATCGTCCACATTTAATAATTAAATAAATATGACAAGTTGTGATTTTGTAGTGAGCCTTAGTTATTCCAATCATAAGAGTTACATTTGGTCATTTTATGAACATTTTCTGAGTCAGTACTTTAAAGTGAGCTACTGACTTTTCACTGAGTGTATTCGAACTATCTATCAAGTAGCAAATAAAATAATACACACATTGTAGAGTATTAGACAACTTAGTTGAAAAGTAATTTTCCTTGTGTTAGATTTTAAGCACTCTGATTCCTTTTTGGAATATTTGTGATTTACAAGAGTAAAAACTATTATTCTGCAATTTCAAATATTTAAGATATTGTATATTATTCAAGCTAGAAATTACTTAAGAAATAGGTCGATAAAATTATTATTTCCTCTTTTTAAAATAAATTCTAAATATTTTAATATAACACGTTTCTGAGGTTTCAAAAACGGAATATTAATATTTGACAATACTATGAAAAACAATGTTTTTTTTTTATTCAAAATTTGTATTCAGTAAAAATTCACTGCTAAGTAAAACTAGAGGAACAAGCAAAAAAAGTGAAGAAACCATTCCGCGACAGCCATGCATGGGCAAAAAATGGAGCACTATAGGTATATCGGAATGCAATACAGACAAAAAGAACTTTTGGGAATTTTAATTCTTCGGAAGGGTAAAAATTTTATAAAATGATGCTTTAGAACAGCAATTTAATTTCATGTAAATGACATAAAAAAAACCTACTTGTGGATGATACATGATATTTACTGGCATGGATGAGATGGGTTATCCGGGATTTTGAAATTGCTGTTTAACGAAAGTCATACCCTTTCGTCCCCCAAGTAACGGAACATTGTTTGGCAACGGTCACCCGAGTTTGTTCCCCAAATATTTTAAATAAGGTTAACGTCAACAGATAATGCTATCAACTCCATACCGTGTAATGTTTCAGCATCAAAAAATTTCTCCAAATGACTAACTATATAAAATTTGACATTATATAGCCTTTAATAGAAGAAATTGCCAATGGTTGCAACGTAGGGAAAAGACGGGGGGCCCAAAACCTCGTTTTCCCTTTTTTGAATCAAATTGCCATTCCGAATGATATTCAGGTTAGTATGTCGACCTATTTTGATTACAGCCTATACCATAAAAACCACCTCAGGGAAAATGTCATGTTTCCTGAACAAATATGGTTTTTAAACCCAATTCTCACCAAGCTAAAACACGTCTGATTCTACTCAAACTGAATTAGGACTCGTCTTTCATTTGATTAAAAACCCCTTTTCCCCCGTATACGAGAAGCCATTCCCTTGGGCTCGGTTTTTTCCGTCAACATAACACACCCTTTGGGCCCTATGATCATACAGACCGTCCGGGAAACATATTTTCAATTGTTTAATTTGAACCCCATCTTGTTCCCAAAAAAAACTATCTTTGAATATTTTAACATTTCCTGTCCTGTCTCAACGGGTATAAACGGGAGCGGTATTATTTACTGTGGTAGATGTGAATGTTATTAGAAACATCGAACATGTCCTTTTTTTGGGAATTTTTTCCCAAATTTTTAATTACCCTCCTTGTCTCTTCAACAACGTCCTCTACGATTCTTTGCGTTTGCTTGGATTGTAGTCTCGCGATTATACGCTATGTCATGAAATTTGTCGTATTACGTTGTCGTGAAATTTTCCAATCTCAGTCACTTTTCCTTAAAACAACAGGCAATTGTTTGAATTTCACCTGAATAAAAAAAACTCAGTTTTTCCCCAAATCACGATTGCTGCCCTTATATACTTTTTTTCTGTTTTTTGAAGACATGAACGTCGATTTGCAGCTCTTCGAAGAAATGTTTCCATAATTTCGCTAAAATCATATGCTCCCCTAATGTTTTTGAGAAATTTTGTGGGTTGAAACTGAATTTGATGTTTTATGGTTTTCCTTGCTAGCTGTAATTTATTCAATTTTTTTTAATCACTGATAATAAATAAAATTAAAAAATGGAAAAAAACCGCATCTTGCACTCTGAAAAAAAGGATTTAAAAACCTTTTTTCCCGTTAAATTTTTTTGAGCTAATTTCCTGAATAAATAATAGATTTAGTGTGCAAAAAAAAAGAAATGAAGGAAAAAAAATATTTTGATTTACGTGTATTTTCCAACTGTTACACTTTTTTATAACTATCCTGTGCAAGTCAGCTCTTCCATTTCTTTAACACAAGAAAAAAGTTTTAATACACTGTTTTCAAATTATTTCTCAACATGTGACCAATTTATCCAATCCGAAAAAGGTTTGAGAAAACAAATATAAAGATACATACTTTTTTTTTCTGAACCAAATCAAATATGGATGGATGAATGAAAAAGATACTTAAAAAAAAAGCAAATATGTAGATCAGAGAAATATTATATTATTTATGAGATTCTTAAAAAGACGGTATATAAGGGTATTTGATATATTTTTTATCCATATGGTAAAATATGGAAAAAACAGAGAATTTAGAGGGATTCGAAAGGAATTCAGCGAAACTGGAAAAACACCTCTTTTTTCCTATTCAATACTTTGTATAACATTTTCTGTAAAGTAGATTGTAGTGAATAATAATTTTATTTATATTTGGGGGATGGCAGATTTCTATTTGATACTGCTTTGGAGGCTAAATAAAGCCAACGGTATTAAATAGCTGGAGAATCGTTGAAATATTATTATTTTGCTCGTATCGCAAGTAGTATGCAAAGTTCGTATTGATTAGTTCAGAGAAAATCTTGCATTTCTTAAGCCTTGCTTACATTTTTGACTCGATTCGAATTATACTATTACTGCGGTGGTTAACCAGAGATAATACGATATAAAAAATTGAAATAACATGTTAACAGTTAGGAGAAGTGTATATATATTCTGTGATAATACAAATCCAATATATTCCCTCTTAAAGTATTTTGACTTCCACAAAAAAAATAAATGAAAATGAACATTTTATAAAATTTAATAATAATTGATTAAAATATTTCACTATAGTTATCAATGTATTTTAATCAACTTAAATTCACTTGTAATTCTTACGAAAATTGTACAATTATAATTCGAGCAAAATGGACAAACAATAACAAATAATTTCACTTGGACCACTGGTTATTGAATGATTTTCACCACCAATATCTCACTGATATACCTTCGTTGTATATTTCTCCTCTTTCAATGGTACTATTTCAACTCTTTTTTTTCAAAGTAGTATTTTATTTATGAGTAATTAATTTCATCACTACTTCTCACACTGAGTTACATTATTAACTGACCTTCTCCAAAAAAACTTATTTTTTCTCCAGTGATTCAATTTCGTTTTTATTTATTATTTATTCTTAATTTCATATTTATTGCATTAAACATTGGATTACATTATTTTATTCAAAAACCTATAGTATAGTAAAATTAATACGTGCACTCTCACGAAATTACATTTCAGTTTTCAAAAATATTCTGTAAGGGTTTTGAATTCTTAAATACAAAGAAAAGTCAGATTTTTTAAATGTGTTTGATCTCTATCTTCTCTTAATGGGTTCTGTTTGTCATCGTTTACGTAGTTTCTTTAAGATATTGTAATTTTTCGTAGGACCCCGTTTCTCTTTCTGTCTCATGTACTTTTTTTAGAAATGTATGCTTATTGATTTTAAAACAAATCATTCACACTCTGTCTTTAATAATTACAATAAGACGATGAAAAATATTCATGGAAATAATGCACACTATCTACGACCAATAGATGTTCCCTGCCGAATTCGCCAATTGTAGGACTGTTGGAAAGGTATTGGCATATCCTTCTGAATATGTTTGATACATTATAGACTGAACCTACCAGTCTGAAATGAGCTGTTTTCAACCATTCGTAAATATATAACTATGAATAATAAACAAATAAATAAGTCTAAATGAACGATGATAACCTCTTAATCTACTCGCATAATTTATGTATACACAATATGCATATTTAGTGTTGAATCGGTCATTTGCATGATTCACTTCGGTTAATGGCATTCAATATAAAATATATAAGTCACAGATACATTTGAAAAATTGATGTTTATATCACTTGTTATCAGTGACGCAACAAGGTTGAGATTTGAGGGCTGAGCCCTTTATACTAACATATTTTAATTTATACCTTATAGATAACATTTTAACGTTTTCGTCTACATATTTTTTAGAATGTTTTCCACCACATGAGAGATCTTTGTACGCTCCTGCTTAATATTTTAATTTATTTCAAAGGCATGAAGGAGAAAATGTTTATCTAAAGCACAGACTCAACAATCAAAGGCTCAAGAAATACAGCTCCCTAAGCTTGGCAGAAACTCGGAACCTATTCTACCTGGAGGTTGCACCTTTATCTCTAAAATCCTGTATTTATCCCTCAGTGGGACTGATGAGAGTTTTCTTCCACTTTGATGTGATACCCACTGCGAACAAGCAAAATCACGATGAAGACCATCCTAGACAGCTGGCTCTGGAAATTATTAATTGCATGCCTAAGGAAAAAGTGCAGTTCTCTACTGAATGTAGTCATGCACAGATGATCGTACAGGAAGCAGTATTTTTATTAGGATCCCATACATTGAGACTAAAATAAAACAACACATCTCTGACACTTTCTCTTTCAGAAGTGAGATTATTGTGATTAAAATAGAGATTGTTGCTATCATGTCTTATGATTGTGATTTAAAGCAACTATGGATTTTATCGGACAGCCGCAGTGCACTACAATATCTTATCTGCTGGTCCTCCCCAAAAAGGATGAAAACAGAGTTTCTATTCTGCTCAAACTGAGGAATCTCTCTCAGACCCACGATGTCCACCTCCACAATGGATACCATCACATGTTAGCATTAAAGGTAATGAGGTCATCCAGTGACTGATCAAAGAGGATACTGGCACTTCGCTCACTTATTAAGAACTTTACTATAATGCAAGATCTAATTTAAATTTAATATGACGTATTCCACCTTCGCATCAACATGAAGATCTGGCTCTTTGCGAGAAGTCAAATGTGGTCGTGGCTCCCAGACTGATCTGACTAGACGAAAGAGTATCCACTTGAAATGTATTTCCTTTGAATATGGAAGAAAAATTCACCCTACTTTTAAGAAGTGCTTTGACCATACAGCTTCACCAAATTACATTCTGAAATGCATGGAACATCTTACATCCGATCCCCTTATTATAAGTTTTTGGTGGTAAACATGCTTAAAGAGCTGATCTGACATGTCAGATTGTTCAAAGAATGAGAAACAAGAACAACATGCTTACACACCATCATGTAAAGTAAGTTTGCGGTCGTAGGTATTTAAGTAAAATTTATAAGTATAGCTACAATTCTGAATGGCCTACCAGCTAGGGGCTGTCCACTGGTCAAGCACGTGCTCTCTTTTCGTCTATTAAAAGCAGGCAAAAAGTTTGTTCCAGGCATTAAAGATAGTCTATCTATTATTTTATGATTGAAAACAAATGTTTATTTTCAGCTATCTGTTTATCCGTTGTCAGCTATCCACAAATAAATCAATATTTTAATCTAGTGACATAAATGGGTCAGTTCTTAAAAATGAATATTTCCTTTAAGCACACACACACACACAATTATACAGAAAGTATCGCCAATATCTTCCCAACTAGTCAAAATTAGTGAGGTACACTTCTCTCACTGACCCAAAGTCAGCAAAAGTAAGTCATTATATAGTGAAGAATGTCAGTTGTTTTTCCCCTACAAATGGAATATTGTTTTCTTCGAAACACACAGTGCCAGAATCAAACATGCACATAATAAAATTCAAATAACGTTCTTGTTGACTTTATCCCTTAACTATCCCTATATTACAGAGTGGTAGTGGAAACCAACAAGAGAGAAGATAAACTGGGATCTAAAATTGATTCTTGGTGAACGAATGTAAATATTTAAACAAGAGTCTGAGATGATTTAGCTCGTGAACAATTGTTCGAAATCCCCTTCTCGCAATTCAAAAAGAGAAATATTGTTTTCCAAGATATATATATATATATATATATATATATATATATATATATATATATATATATATATATTATATATATATATATGTTGGTAAGTACGAGCATGCGTTGGAAAAAAAAAGGGATGCATCTACATCATTTTCTTGCATGTGCTAAAGAAAGGTCTTATCTTGAATTTTAAATAAAAATAAATTCCTCTTTTTTTTATCTCCCCAGATTTTCAATCTTAGCCAATCTCTCCGAAAATCTTAACTTGAGAGAAGTCGTGCAATCTATATTAACGTTTGTGGTGACACGGGGTTACAATTATTTTTATTGTGCATGGCAAAAATTATAGTTACAGGGAATAATTTAATTAAGAGGAAGTATACTAACGCGTACTTTTTAAGTACTTTTCAATTTTTATTTTTTTATTTGATACATCTAGAAAAAATCCAATTAAACTGAATTAAAATGTTTCAAATGTGCGTGACTTGAACAAATGACACAAATCACAGACACTTTATGCTAACAATACAGGAATGATATTTGTAGGATAAACTTTTACGTTTTGCTTAATTTATTGTAGCTTCGTTGTCTTTAGATGTTTGACACATAGTATGTTGAAATTTTTCTTGCTTGAATCTTTTTAACAGGGCGCAGTGTGTCTTGTGATACACTTGTGGCTTCATATATATTTTGATGGAGTTCTTTAGGTAGCATTTGAAATCTTCGTTTTCGACTCAAATGTTTCATGTTCATCACTTTTCTCAAATTTACTTTAACTATCCTTTATTTCATCAGGTTCACCTCTATTAGATCAATTTCATCATTTGAATTTTTTCATTTTCACGCAATAGAGATCGCAAATGCACATTTCTTTTTTTCCCTGTTCATTTACATGTATAAACCATAATGAATCGTACAAAGCAGCAATTAAAACCTCTACGTCGTTCACAAGGGAAAATGTAGCAAGTTCATAGAAAATATTTTAAATAAAAATAGTAGCGTGGGAAACTTAGTCACCTCGAATACCTTAAGATAGCAAAAGAACCTTTTGCCACCCCCAGAAAAGAGGGAGTTGTGTGACAAATATATGTTAATGCCCATGAAGACAGTCATATAGAAGGATACTGACGAGAGCATTGATAATATACTAATAATTTTCCCAGAATTAAAGATTTCGTTTGCCTACGGTCACTGTGTGGCCTTAAGAAAACACTGGTACCCGACCACCATCCATGGGTCCGCAGACAATAGTTTAAGAACCGCTGTCTCCTTCTTTAACTTTATAACAACAGATATTTTAAGCTAAAATAATAATCACAACAATACAATTATTAATTCCAACTTTTTAAGTATGAAATCAATGTTTTTTATTTAAAGCAAAAACTAATATTTATAAATACTTCTTGTACTTAAAACTAAATATCTAAAGAAAATATGTGTTTGTTAAAGGTCAAAACTAATTTCACTGATCTCTTTTCTGATGTTTTTAAATGTTCTCTCGTGTTCCGATTTTGTTCCAGTTCCGCACTAAATTGTCTGGAGAGAATCGAGTGTTTTTCTTTGTCTAGTCGAGCTCAAAGTGGAAGTTATAAATGTGTTTAAAAATGATCCTTCCCCATGCACCTGCCACCACGAGCTCTGAATTTGATTTATGAGAATCGTTCTACAAGTGAAAGGAGAGTAGGGAAAATGTTTGGGGATTTTTTCCCCATACTGAAAAGTTCTCGTGAAAATGTTCGAAAAATTCGATTTCCGCTTCATTTGAAAGAACATGCACACAAAAAATATTGATTATGGCAATAAATCTTGACAAAAACGAAAATGCTTTTTAAACTACCAATATTTATTTAATGATGGGATATCCATTTGAAAAGAAAAAAATTTGACTTTGAAATTGTCCTATTTTACTTTTTTTCTTATTTTACGAATGATTTTTTTTATGGATTGGATATTTTTGAGTGCTTGTAATAATATATATGTCACGAATGAAGTGTTGAAAAGACATTTTGTTTATTACCAAATTATTCTTTCTATTAATGTTTGAAATTATATCTGTTTTCAAAATTGTGTAATGGTAACAATTTTTAGGTAATATTACTTTAAAATCCAGAAGCTGATACAAACTTCTTTAAATTTGAAAGTTAAATAATATAATAATCTATTAAAATTTTATTTTAAATAGAAATTAACAAACATATTTCAATAATGGTTATTAAAGGCTATTAATAAAACATTAAATTAACAAATAAAAATATTTGATGTAGATAAATGTGAACCCCATATTTTATTTTTTATACGTATTTGATTTTTTTGCTTATCTAAAGAGTTATATATGATTGTACCATAACTTTTTTTTAAATTAATTTAATTTATTACATATATATTTTTATAACTGTAAAGAAACCTCTATTTATGCAAAGTTCTTATTTACTGTAAGTTAACAAATGTAAAAGAAAACATCACAATTTAAGATTCGAAGCATTAAAATCATGAAAGATAAAAAAAAAGTAAGTTCTTAAAAATTTAACTTGCTAGTAAAGATTTTTAATTGATTTTTTTAAAATTGATGTTTAAAAAAGATCCTAATTAATAGAATCAGATTTAAACAAAAACATAACGTTTATATAATTGTAAGAGTTTTCAAAAATCGAATGATGAACATAAAAATGTTTTTATAAAATGTCATCAATCACTTATGAGTAGAAATATATTTCACATTGTAATATTTATTCAGCAGTCCGGATATTAATTTTTTTGTATATATGATTCGATGTCGATTGTGTTTGATTTCCAAGCATTTTTTGAGTATTCAATGTTTAAATTATAAGTATCATGTATATGAATTTGAAAGTTTCAAAAGATTTTAAAATTAATTTTGCTACATGCTTAACATTTTCCTGTAGGTAACATTAATTAATATGACATTCACTTTTTAAGAATATTAATCTAGAACTAATAAATTTGCTATACAAACTATTAAACTTCATAATAAACTAAAATTTAAAATAAAATAAAGCACTGCTATATATAATATATATATATATATATGCAGTATAGCAAACAATTCACGTAACTTGCATCTCTCAGAAACAGACACACATTGCTCATGTTGCGTGAAAATTTCCCTTACCTTGCCATGACGTCTATGAATATATACCGTATTGCAGTTCTCCAAAATGTGGCATCTTGACACTCATTCTGACTACTATTACACAGGATTTGCAATGTAATCAAGATACCCGCTAGTACAACATATAATCCTAGTTATCCAGGAAGTCTTGTCTAACATTTCCGCCCGGTATTGATCACGTCGCACCTCTGTGCATTGGAGATATAGAATTGTGAATTAAATACATTGAAGAAATAAAAGTTTGAAAAATGTTAACCTGTGGTTTGAAAAAATATATTAGATCTAACAAAATTTTTTTTAACTATTTTTTTTATTAATTTTAGGTTTACATTTTTGCAACAGTTTTAAATTTATAAAGTTCTGATAATAATAAAGTAAAAATTTTTAATTTGGATTTAATGGATTATTTCAAAATTATAATTTTAAATACTGTTCATTTTGACTTTTCATTATGTACCCTTTTCCAGTTTATTTAAATTTAAAACTGTACTTGTGTATTTATTGGCCCCACAACTCTTTCAGTTTGTCATGCTTAGGTTAAATTTAAATTTATTGATAGGTTTTGAATGTGCTTTGAAAAAATACTTTACAAAGTTATACTTTAACTTTTTGTGATGCAGGAATGTAATAATACTTCTAGAAATGTTTGCCAAATTGATGAATGGCTTACCATACCTAAGTATATATTTACATTATGATATTTATTTTTAAATTATATAAATAAAAAAAAATACTTAAATACTTAAAAATTAGGTGCTGATATGTTTATATTTTTTAACATCAAAATGAAATTTTTTTTTTTCCCCATGGATATTATAGTATAATATTTTATATCTATCTAATATATATATATATACAACCTCTGATACAGAATGGTCAGAAAGGTCAATCCGGTAACATGAGCGAAACAAAACACTGCAAATGCGTAGTGACAAGTGTTGACCATTTGGACCATCGCTGTTCAATTGAGACTCATTTCTGTTCCGTGTAAGGCTTGGTTTACAAAGTGTTTGTTTAGTAGTTGGCCCAAACTGGTACGGGCGCAAAAAATTTAATTTAAAATTTAATTTTTGGAAATAAAAAAATTTTTTGCTTCTTGTTTTTATGGAAGAAAGTCTGTCCTGGATTTTTAATGATTTCCCTTTTAACCAGAAAAATGCTATATTCCCAAAAGACTTTGACCTGTCAAGGAAACATTTAAAATGAAAAATTCATATAAAAATGCCTTAATTGGATAATATCTGATCATGCAATTAAATAATCCGTAAAAATTTACCCAAAAAGTTTGGGATGAAAAAATATTTATTATACGACGATTTCAAATTCCGAAAGTGGCGAGACTTTTGAATTAACCCAAAAGAAGTTCTTACAATGTTTAGGACAAATTATCCAGCGGTCTATTTGGGAGGGAAAAAAAGGAATAAAAGGTCTTTCGTTTATTTTGTTAAGAAGTTCAGGATTTACAATTTTTTTGCTTCAAAAAAAAAAGGAAAATTTCACATAATTATTATTTTTAGGGGAAAAGAGACTTTTAAAAAATTTAAATGTAAAAATATTTAATTTTTAAAAAGTTCTTTTTTTTTTCACCAAATAAAAATAATTTTGTTTACATTACGTACTTTTAAAAAGAACAAAGAAAAGCATTTTTCAAAAAGCAGTTTATTGTATTTTACAACAAAAATAGAAGAATAAATAATAAAAGGGTTTATAAAATTATAGAAATGTTATATTTGGAGCATGCGTGATCGGAAATTTGTTTTGAAATTTTTGCGAAAGGTATGACCTATTAATAAGGATTATTATTTTCGAGTATGCGCTAACAAAGTTTTGCGTTTGAACATGCGTGAGTTTTTTCAAGTATTTATTGCATATCGAGGCATTTGGCAAGTTTTTTAATTCCCAAATTAGTTGATGGTAAGATACCGATTCAGAAATAAAAAATGAGTGTATTGTTTGAAATTTAAGTGCATTATAACAACTATCTATTACACACCTTTCGCCCTGGGTATTTCATATTATACAACCCATGCTATATGACTGTGTATCGTTTTTAAGTTGTTTATATTTAAATTCTATCACTAAGCTCTTAGTTGTATTCAAAAACATTTTTGTTGCTCTTACTTCTGGATTGAACAATAAACAGCAAATAAATTTGTTTATTGTAGAAGTATTTTTATCTTTATGCCTCCATTCTTATTTTGGGAATTGATTTTCGCAGATCCCGTTCTCAGTTATATATAATCTTGACTCAACAAAAGAAATACACCGACCAATCTTCAAGCCTTGTATGTCTGATAGTCGTGGAGGTCACTTGAGGAAGGGGTGAGTCATTTTCTCTTATGTATAAATAGATTATTATATACTTCACAATTTCCCTTCATAAAGCTGTTCTTATTAAAATAAGGAATCACCTTTTAAAATGCGTTCCTTTCAAAACTAGAAACATAAATTGAATAATTATATGTTTTGGTTTTAATTTTAAAAATGATCATGAAACATTTTCGTTCTTATACATTTTTTTATGTGCATTTTACCTTTTTTACAATAACTTTATAGCAAAAGGTAAATACAGTTTAATTAATTTTTAGGCTACTCGTTATCTATACGAAAACTCGTATATATATTTATAGCTGAAAAAAACTCGCTTCTAGAAACCAGTTGGATATCCTTAACATTTAAACTATTATTTAATTTGAAAATTCGAATTCAAATGTTGGTATTTGAGAACAGTCTTGTTGATAATTCTTCCTGCTTTTGTACAATGCAAAGTATCGGAAAAATTATCATCTTCACTTTTCAGTCATATATTCAAACAAACAACACAGCTTGCAAATCACATGTAATGAACCAGTATTTGCAGTAACTGAAGAATATGCTTTTGTGAAATTCTTAATAAATGTGGCTGTATTTAGTGAGGCGGTATGTGCATATCATGCTCGTTCTCTTTAATATTTGTTTGTTTGATATTTTTACCTCAAATTATATTGAATATACATATAAATAAAAGAAGGGCGAATGTAAATTATCTGTCTTCACTAATTTAGAATATTTAAGTTACTCGCACGTTATTAAGGTAACTAATACGAGTTAAAATGTTAAGGAGAGCGTTGAGAATCTTTATACATAATTCATAAAAATAATAATGGAAAACCTTATCGAACCATTAACATTTGAATACATAAGTAACACGCTATAACATCTAATTGGTATTGACTTTAAACTCTTGTTAGATAAACTCTTGTTAGCTTAGAAATATGACATATAAATCCAGACAATACTCGAAAAATGGGAACAAAGGAACTGAAGATACAAATTGATTTAACTAGGTTAACTCAATTGCGTATTTTCTTAAACCTCCAAATATATATTTGTTGATGTCAATGAAATAATATTAAGAATTCAAACACATGATATATCTTATTATAATTCAAATTTTTCTTATTCTGTTTAATAATGCTGTGCAATTTAAAGATACAAAGTATTGTGAATAGGAATTTTGAAAGTTCAAAACAATTTGTGATTCATTTCGTTATTTAGAACATGACTTCACAACCAAATCAGATCCTTTTATTTGAGTAATTCTTAACAAACTACCTTCTCTGTTTAGATAAACTAAGGCATAGGTTTCCAAACTTTTTGGAACTGGTGCCCCCTTTTCTAGTTAATATTTCGATACCCCCCTCCCACTCAAGAGAAATAAGAGCGTGTATAATAAATGGTGAAAACAAGAATAAGTTTTAAAATAATATTCTATTACTAATAGAACATATTTTATTAATTTAATTTTTTTTATTTGCGTATCTGAAATAGCTATTGCCACAAACGTGTTTAAATGTGTAACATTATATATTTTAGTTTTAGATAGGATATTGTTAAAATTGAAACGCTATTGAGTTTATTCTTTATTTAAAAGAGTGGAATCAAAGTTTTAGCTTATACATGTTATAAAGACGAATTTGATATAAAGTTTTGAATAAGGACTGAAGTAATTAAGAATAAACTATTGTTTTCAAAAGGATTCAGCATTTAAAGAATAACACATTAATTCCTGGTTAACATTCTGATTTATATATTTCTTGGATAATATACGTAATGAAATACATTAGTCAAACCATTTTTCCTACTGCTCACAGACAAAAACAACACGTACACTAAAGAACTTAAAATTTACTATGCATTCAATTTAATGTAGGTCTAAATCAGTGCTTCTCAAACTTTCAATATTTGCAACACAATATTTAATCATACTTTTCATTCAGCTCGTCCCCTTCCCTCCATACAGTAACAATGTGTTGAATTCAATAATACTAATCCTCTTAAGTGCCACTGGAGTATATAAACCTCTTGCTCAGCCAGTGCGTTAATTGCCTCGGACGTATATTTACGTCTTTCTGAAGTACGAACTTTTTCTGTGAACTATTATCTACAAAATTATTCCGAAGGCTTTGGACTGCAATAAATGACTTTGACAGTGTTTGCAAAGGATTTTTGCTTACTTATTCCTCTTTTCTACCCTTCTCCTTTCCCCAATACACCACATATGCTCGACGACGTTTTAAAAATTTGGTATAAGAGAGTGAATCGCTTAATTTTTAATCAGCATTTTAAGGGATTAATTGTAAGCCGTACAAATTATCAAGACAAGTGTTAATATTTGTATACAATTTTAAATGTGACAAATCCATGGCGTCTCTTAATTATTCAACTTCTTTTTAACTTAGTATTGTTAAATAATTAATTTTAAAGTACATTGTGCAGTACTGTGATGCATTTATACTTATACTACACCCGGTGTAAATTTTAAAAATTTTTATTTTTTTAAATTCAGAATGTTTTTTTGTTTTTTTTACTTTTAAGTAGATTAATAATCTTTTTTTCGACTTGTCGCGATATGCTCGCGCCCCCCTCGAAGGGTTGTCACACTCTCCCAGGGGGCATATCCCACAGTTTGAGAAACATTGGTCTAAATGTAATGTAATCTTTAAGTTTTTCATCCACTTCCCGAGCAACCGAAATATGTAAATTTTCGTACATGTGATAGAACTTATTTAAAAGCATACAATCAACAGAAGGGAGCCAGTTTTAAAGTTTACTTTTGTAAATATATAATTAGTGTGTTTTTTTTTTTTTATACTATATTTGGTTAATCTGGGCCATCTCAACACCTCCCCCCCCCAATTTTCTCTGGGTCTTTTATTTCCCCCTGTAAAAGTCTCAAACGTCCACAAGAGGGTGTTATCGCTCACGTTCAGAACCTATGAACTAAACTAAAACTAACTAACTATAACTATATCAAAAACAAACTACTAAATATTAATTATCTAAGTCATATTTTGACTGAATGCCAAAAAAAAAATGAAATAGAGGTTGTTATGGAATTATACTTATTTTATTGAAATTACAAAGAAATTTTCAGATTCGCTTAAAACTCAAGGGATTTAAGGCTGTATATTTAAATTAATCCGGAGTACATATGTACTTAACATTATTTTAAACATAACAATATTATACCGTATCTGTTCGATTCCAATACCGTCACTTGACCATGGTTCAAAATTACGTGGTCCGTCACCAAAAGCCCTCGTGTAGCTAAACAGTGCGACGTTAATAATCAATCAATCAATTCCAATACATGTATAGTGTATACTTATGTTATTTGCAGTCAAAAATATAAATGAATGGGAATATTGATAGCCGTGAGAAAATATGAAAAAATGTTTCTTTTTTGTACATTTTTAGTTTTCAAGACATCGGTTCTAAGGCTGTTGGCTCCAGTGAACTAAACTTATATTCAAAGAAAGTGGAAGTATTAATATTTGACGAATAAATCATATTTTAAATGAACAGCCTTAACAAATATCTAAATACATCATTTTAATTAAAGATTTGTAATTTTATAATGTTTGAAGATGATGATGTAGAATATTCCCAACAGAGAAATAAGTATATATTTCCACACAAAATATGTTTGATTATACGAAACTTTAATATTAGAATGTAAAATAATATAATTAGCATTCTAAAATTAAGTGAATATATTCGCACTATCATATTATATAAGAAAATTAGTTTGGACTAATTTCTTTGAGGAAGGGCTTGTATGGATTGGATTCCAAAATTTTATTCTACGTATTATGTATAAGTAGGAAACAATTTGTGCTTTCGTTTGTGTTAGTTATATTCTCAAGCTTAAATATGTTTTCAACTTCTGTGTCCAAATAACTATGACGTGTAAAGCCGTCGTTTCGAAGAGTAAAACGGTATTCATAATTGTCGCTCGCACTCTAATAAGCATTTTTGATGTAAGTCATCACGATGTAGAAAATACCAAAAATATCCTAATGGTCTTAGTTGTTAAATCTCAAGAATAAAAAATCATAGTAATTCTTTAAATATTTGTCATTATGAAGATAATGTGTAAACTACACGAAGTTTTTAATTAATATCATGGTATTAAAGCAGCGTTTTCCAAACTGTGGGGCGCGCCAATAAGAGAGCGTGATAACCAACGTGGGGGTGAACATATCGAAATACAAAAATAAAAAAATAACAAAATTACAAATTTACTGAAAGGAAGCAAAACAAAGTACGGACATAATAATAAAAAAATACACATTTACACTGATATAATATACTTTTAAATATATCAGTATCACGCACAATGTATTTGATAATTAATCACATAACACTAAGTGAAGAAGAAGTATAATAATTACTAGTGATTCATCTAGGCTTATCACATACATAATTTAATACTTATCTTAATAATTTGTACGTTTTATGATTAAAATTCTGTTGTAGCTTTAACGTCAAAGTGCATTATTATTGTATTCAATATATCGTTATTTGAAGGGGGCACGATGAAAATTATGATTGAAAATTGGGTTACAAACCTTTGAGAAACATTGCCAGCGTTTCTCAAACTGTGGGGCGTGCCTCCCTAGGGAGGCGTAATATTTTTTCTGAGAGGGGCGCGAGCATATTGAAAAGTCGAAAACAAAAGATTATTTAATAAATTCTCAATTTACTAAAAGTAAACAAATAAAACAAATTATGACATAAGAGAAAATAAAATTAATATTTAAGCTAATATAATACACTTTTAAATTAATCAGTACTGCACAGTGTATTTTATAATTTATTTAACACTACGTTTAGAACAAGTTTAATAATTACCAGTGACCCATGGGCTTATCATGCATTCCTTTATTGCATTTTACAGCCTTCGGAATAATTTTATAGGTAGAAGTGCAGAAAGATCATACTTCGAAGGGCGTATATATTGTCCGGGGCATTCAATGCACCAGTAGCGTGAAACTATATATACGCGGTGGTACTTTGAGGCTAAAGTTTTATTGTGCTTTAACCAAAGGATGAGTGTAATTGAATTCAATGCATTGTTTTTCATGGAGGGGCGCGAGAAATTTATAATTGAATATTGGGTCGCAAATATTGAAGTTGAGAAGCATATGTAGTAAGGATCGAACATGTTTAACAAAGAAATGCCCGATTTTCATGACCAAGATCACTGTGCTAGCATGATCACAACATAAGGTGGAATGAAATAAGTTACAGAAAAAAAGTTTTTTTTTCCAATGCGGCTGCATTTCAACAACTTAGCCTTTGAAGACACGGCAGTTCTCTGAACGTGAGAGACATTTCATGATGGCATGATCTATTGGCGGCCTCGTTACAAATTTTTGACACTTGAGTTTATTCAGTTCAAGCTCTCGTCGGATGGTAAGTATTGCAGTTATTTAGTTGCGAGAGTACCAGAGCAAAATTCATACTCACGGGATCTCTTACATGCCACATAATCATATGGCATGCGTGTTAACGATTTTCATATCCTGAAAATCTATAGACACCAGCCAGGGTTGAACCTGAAACCTTAGGCTTAGGAAGCGGGCACGCTACATCTCTGCCCCTGGATCCGATGAAAAGAGTTATATACCAATCATTATACGAGTCACATTGTATTACAAAAGGTATGATTGTTGGAATTTATGGACCACTTTTCTCTCTTGTTTTTGTTCCTTGCTCAATATGAAAATATTGAAGAGAATTGCAAGTAAGCTTGGTGTTGCCACTTCTAATAAGTTCAACATTTCCTGTTTTGTATTATTTAATATTTGTTTCATGTTCATTCATTCTCTTGAAATCTGGTAACTGAATTTTAGTTAAGTGTGCTTATGGAATATACTAAGTAGCTTACGTTTTACGTTAAGAAAAAAACTGTATAATACTTTATGTTTACAGAGCTTGTTCTCAAATAATTCGTTCTTTCATGTATATAGCTTTATTAATTCATAAGTGTAAATAGCCTCCTTTTATCCTGCGTGTTGAAGAAAAATAAAAGGTATTGGAATCGGGGGAAAAAATAGTTTCTCGAGTCACAGCAATCGGAAAGGAGGTTTTTAGTGAGGTAAAATTGGATAACATATATATATATATATATACTGTTGAACCTCCGTATTTCGAACCTCTATATTGCGAATTTTTCTATATAGCGAACTTTTTTCTGGAACTAAGAACAGTTCACAATTTCCTTCGCGAAATAACCTCCCATTAACGAAGTGCATTTTCTATATAACGAACTTTTTCTCTTGTGATTAAATATTTTCTCCCTAATTTTGTAGTATTTCTGGACATCTTAAGTAGTTATTTTCTCTTTTAACACGTTTTATGGTGGCCATAAATCTAGAACTGCTGCCCAACTCACCGAGTGCAGTAGAAAATTATGGGTGTTGCAACCCTTAACTCTATTGTCCAGTTCACTAGAAACATCTTCGATTCCATCAAACCATTTTTTCAAACAAAAAACTCAAACAAAATTAACAGATTTTATGAGTGAAAATTATGAGTAAATGTAAGGACGCATGTGGCAATGTATGTTTAAAATTTCTAGTTGTAAAATAATGTACTCTTAAAAATTTTCTTTTTGATGAAAATACAGTGTATTCTTCGACATTCTTTTTTCCCTTGCAGTTTTTCTTTTTTTGATGGGTACGATATATGTAAAATAAAAATGTATTAATTTATACAAAAAAAGGTACATTTACTTTTTTCTGTAATATATAAAGTGCCAAGTAAATATAAAATTTTTATGTGGCTGCGAACATTAGTGTGAACCTCTATATAACGAATTTTCCAAGTAACGAAATTTTTTTCGGGGCTTAGCGACTTCGTTATATAGAGGTTCGATTGTATATGTACTATCCTTCCTCTTCGTTTGTTTTCCTATCATATTGACTTTACAGAAAAGAAGTGTATGATAAGAAAAATTCGTGGCAGGTCTTTTCTTAGGACACAATTTATTTTCCCTCTCAATATTTTGTTTCTAAGATTTGACGAGAAATAATGTGATAACTGAGTATAACTCACATTCAACTCCTTTCAAATGAGAATATAGATTCTGTTGTGTACTTTCTGAGAAACATGCCATTTATTTTTCTATCTGCATTTTTCACCGGCTTATATTTTTGTAAATTTATGAGACAGAAAATGAACTTCAGCAGAAATTATATTTGCAAAAACATGGATTCCGATTATTTGGCCTTTAATTAAAATTGTATTTTTATACCCCACCTTGGGTGTGTGTAAAATTCTGAAATAGGACTTCAAATGAAACTACAACTAATCTATATATGTAAAGTAAATGCAAAACTGTTAGATGTTTTTATTTTAAAAATGCCTCTTTTTCCGATTATAATTTCCTTAACTTTCATTATAAATATTTCATTCCCTCTTATAAATATTTCAAGTTTTGGAATTCTGTAGAAAATTAAACAATTTTTTAACGAGTTTATTTATTGTAGTTATTTTATATTAGCTTAAAAACCAATTTTACTAAATTAAATTGCAGTCACAAACCTAAGTTGCTTATTTTAAAGCAAAATATGGACGACAAAAACAATGCGACACAAAATATTCGATCATACAAATATGTATGTTCTGTTCAGTTCGGTTCAGTTCTGTACAGTGATAATACTGTAAATCGGGGCTTGGGCCAACCCCATTCTCCGATAAAATTTTTTTTTAAATTAGTGCAACGCGGGGAGTAAAAGCTCGGCTTGCATTTACATCTAGATTTTTATCATTTTTTTCCCAAAAAAAAATTTGATGAAAAAGGTATTTGAATCACTAGCTGGTATTTTAAATTTATTGGTTGATTTTAAAAATTATTCTATTTTTTGAATATGTTCTATTACCAATTGCTATTGATGAATAAGACCATTCACCATGGTTGGAGATAAATTTAAAAATTTCACGTTGGGATTTTTAAATTTTCCTTTTTTGCTAAAAAAAAGTTCCTGTTTCTGGTACTTGAAAAACCGCAAAACGGAAATTTGTTTGTTTAAAAAAAAAAAATATCTTTTTAATGGTATTTTTTTTGCTCGCAACTTATTGAGTAAAAACCCCGTATTTCTATTTTTGCGCATGTCATTCCCCTTTTCAAGGGGAGATTATATTTTTTTTGTTTTTTCTTTGTCCATTTTCTTTGTTTTTTTTTTTATGTTGTTTTTTTTAAAAAAGGGGTGATCTTCCCGATCCAAAAAATAATATTCCGGTTCTGGGGGGTTTAGATAATTTTCCTTATTCATTGACCCCCTTCCTTTTTTAAAAAAAGTAATGAACTGAATTTTTTGGAACACTTTTTGAAAGTTGAAAATTTTTTAAATTTTCGTTTTTGGTTTTTTTTAAAAATTTGAATACTTTTTTTAAAAAGATAAACTTCCGTGAGGATAAATAGTTTTCTTCAGTAACCCCTTTTGTAACGCAGTCAAATGGCTATAGCTTCAATATGAAAATTTAAATTTTTTTCAGTAAAAATTCGTGAACTTTTTCTTGGGGATCAAATTCCCTTGGTTTAAAATTTTTTTTAACCATCTGTTGCTATTATGTGTGTTATTAAAATTTGTCGATTAAAAAAAACATATTTTTCATATGATATCTTGAAGATCTTTGTTTTGAAAAGGCATTTCATGAGTATAGATTTTATTTTGTGATTTTCGTAAAACGGTGGAGGAGGATCCATTGAAGAATACCCACTTTTTGAGATACAAATTTTTTTAGCAGTTTAATAG
>BMAV01016943.1:0-63028 GCA_019973955.1 Trichonephila inaurata madagascariensis | reverse complement strand
TATTTTTTTTAAAATTTGTAAAGTTTTTAGATATTTTGCAAGCCAAATTTCTTTGAACAAAAAATTTTGACTTTTTAGTTTCTCTTTTGTCTGATGTTACAAAAAATCATACTTATTACTTTCATCAACAAATAAAATCTAAATGATCTTTAGTTCTGAAAAGAACTATTTGTTTTAATAAAATCAATAAAAGATTTGAATAATATGAAACAAAAAATACATATGCTAGTCTGAACAAGTGCTAATTCAGTGTTTGACCACTGAAATATTGGAGACCTGGTCAAAATCCTTAAGCTCCAAATGAAGTTAGAGGAAATTAAAAGGTTTCAGAATTTGAAGGAAGATATCAAACATTTTTCAACTCTTTGGATGTGTTCTTTTGACTTGCATTGCGCGGTTAAAAAGTAGGACCACTCACTTTGTTGTGAAATAAGTTTTCAAGATTTCACTTCAAACAGGTTTGCTAGTCTACTGAACTCGAAAATCCAAATGCAGAGCAGAGTGAATGTTTACTAACGTTGTACTTTAAAGCTACATGAGAGTAAAATGTAAAGAAAGGGCCGTGATTATGGAAGAAAGAAAGTCGAAGCTACCCTAAAACTCAATAAAAAAGCACAAAATCTAAATTGTGTGTGTGTTAGAGAGGTTATAATATAATATTAAAACCAATAAAGAATGTATTTCAGTATTGTAATCAATTTTCCACATTTTAAATGAGTTCTGTAGTCTTGTTCTTATAACATATATTTTCACTTACTCCCCCTCAAAATTTCAATTCTTATGTTGCAGCCTACGTAAAATAGATGCCACATATATGCGGCCCACGTAGAAAAAGGTTGAGTATACTTTCACTAGAGTAATCCTCCTTGAGCTAATGGCATTCTATAGCCATTCTTTCATATTTTCTGTCAGGGCACTAAATTTCATGGTTGAGTGAATCTTTGTGACTTGTTTGACCAGCTTTATTTAATTCAATTCGTACTATTAGCTCCACTCTCTATATATTTATTTATTTATTTATTTTGGTGAAATTTTAAATCGTTAATAAAATACATTTTAAAGCGCTCATTTGAGCTGAAATTTAAAATACATGATTATTTTGGATGACAATACAGTAATTTAATTATAATTAGTAAATATGTATTGATTAAAACTAATTATTTAAAGAATTACAAATTCTTGTAATATCTTGCATCTTGCAACAAATTCTTCTTGGCATCATTTTTGGCGACTTAGTGACCATTTTGGCGACTTGTGTCACAACATGTAAAAGTTTTTTTCTCACATTTTTAAGCCCTCGTTTGAGCTGCAATTTTATATACACTATCGTTTTGGGTAAGAATACGATAATTTAATTATAATTAATTAAAATTAATTGACTGAAACTAATTATTTAAAGAATTTCAGATACAGACACGTTGGTTTCATTTTTTTAAGTTTCCCCGGTGAAAAATTTTTAAAAAAAGATTTCTTTCCCCCAAGTTTTAAGGCATTCTTTTAAAAACTGAAATTTTATATACACGATTGTTTTGGTAGACAATACGATATTTTTAATAAATTAAAAAAATTAATTAAAAACCTTTTTTGGTGGTTCTGTCATATGTATATACATATTTATATTAATTGTAACTATTTAATAAGAAGAAAGGCTAAAAATAAAAATTTTTTTTTTGTTGATCTAAGTGGGAATTGACTTTTTTTTTTATATTACTTTTTTAAAATTTTGGTGAATTCCCCCTTTATACACAGTAAAAAATTCCCTGAACCCCGTTTTAAAATTATCAAACATTATCCCTTTTAAAAGATTTGGTTACCATTAAATTACTTCTGGGGTCCAAAAATTTAAAATTAAAACAAAAAAAAGCTCTTTCTCTATGAAAATTTTTTATGGGTCAGGGGGGGCCCCTGGGCCCGGACAATCCAAAACCTTGCCCGGGGGGGGAAATTTTAAGGGCGGTTTTTGGGATCGAATTTGAAAAAATTTTTTTGTTACAAAGAATTTGATATATTTTCAAAATTTATTTTTGGGTGAAAATTTTTGGATTGCATTTAATGTTTTTTTATTTTTTTTTTTTAAATTTGATTTTTAAAGCAGTTTTCTTTTGTGTTTAAAATTTTTAAGGGTTTGAGGGGGAGTATATGTTAAAGCATGAAATTTAATGTTTACACATCTTTCACTCGCAAATTTTTCCCCCCCTTTTAGTAAGTGGGTTTCAACGGGCATTTTTCCCCTTTCGATGTCCGGGGTTTAGCTATCCAAAAGAGGACAAAGGTAACAAAAAGGTTTTGATGGAAAAGAGTTCAGGAGGGGGGTTTATTTTTGTCCTTTATTGTAGTTACTATAGGTTAAAATATACGATTTTGATCCGCACCATCAAATTTGATTATTTTTTAAAAAAATTCTTGTTTAAATGGAATTCCTTTTCCCTTCATTTCTTTATTCGTTTGATATAATAAAAAGTAATTATGTCCTTTAATTTCGAATTATTTTAAAAAATATATATATATTTAAATTTTATATATATATTTTTTATATATATATTTTATTATTTTATAAAAAAGAGGGAAAGGGGGGGGGGCTTGGAGAGACGGGGGCATTTTCCATTTTTCCGGGGGTGGGAAAACGCCAGAGCCCCAAAGATTAACAGTTTCCATGGTGTGGGTTGCTTTAACAAATACATCAGAAAAGCGGGAATTTGAGTTGGGGATAGGTGTTCCGTTGAAGATAAACGTAACCAAGAAAAATTTGTTATCGAAAATTCCTACATTGGTAAAAAAGTTGAGTTATTACTGTTTAAATTTGTGGTTTTATTTTTTCATGATATTCGTAATATTTTTTTTAAAAAATCTTCAAAATTATGACTATAAGCGGTATACTCTTCTTCGCAGGGGTGAATAAAAAATTAAACAATACAGTTTGGGAAGGATAAAAATTTTTTAATGAGTTAATTTTAGGGAAATGCATATTAAACAAAACAAAAAAAAAAACAGTTTGTTAAATTTTAAATCGAGCTCTAATAGCTGATAAAAATGATTTCTTTAATTTAAACGTCCCTTAACTCTCTTGTGGGTGATTTTCGAAAACCCCTCCCTAAGCTGATCTCGCTCAGCGTAAAAACATTTTAAAAATTTTTGTGTAATGAACCTTAAAATACTGTAAAATTTATATTAAATGTAATACGTTACTATTATTTTCTGTTATTCCTTTAAAAATTGTAATGTTCACAAGCACAACCCGTTCCTTAAGTATAACGGCAAAGGAAATAGCCAAATTTTTGGCGATAGAGTCAAGTTGGAACTTGGATTTGATTGAACTGTGCAATGTCGATATGCTGTAGCACCACCTGGTGGGGAGCTGCAACGAAGAAGTAGCACAAAATTCTTCTAAAAAAAGATGCATATTCCCCCAATTTTCATAGTGATCGTTTGAACAGTGTGGGGGAAGGAGGTCATACATCATCAAACATCCATTTTATTTTTAGATAAACAAGTAGCATTAAGGAATCTTAAAGTTGAATCATTAAAATAGTTAAGTTTACTCATGAAACGTTTAACAAAACTGAGAGGTATGTTTTTTTTTCCCCACAACGCACGTATGTGAACCAATTTGCGTGTTTCATGAAGATATCTCGTGCTATTTACAAATGATGAGGGGAGAATTAACATTCGCCCGCTTTTTGGATTAAACCGCATCATTCCTTATCGCGTTTTTTTAATGTATAAAATTTTTTTTGCTCGGTTGTTTGTTTCAAGGCAATAAACCTTAAGCGCTCACTCCACTTCGACGTACATGTCCCCCAAAAAAACTGATAAAAAGAGTAGTCTACATCGAAGAAAAAAAATTGTTGCGACGTCCATGATATGATAGCATAAAAGTCTTTTCAAAACTTTTTATTTCTTATGGGTTTTTTTGTAAAGGGGTTATCTGAGGAATATCAAAACTGTACCCCCTTTTTGCCCTTTTCCAAAAATTATCGGGTACTCGAGAGCATCATAAAATCTATGAGTTTTGGAATTTTGGAAGCGGCCATCGTGCGCCGAATAACGATGTCAGAACGGTTCGTTCACTACAACTACTACGGCAGCTATTTCTTTTGTGGTGGGGCATTGAATCGTTTTCCATTCACCACTTTAATGATCGGTTTTTCATCCCTTTTGTAATTATCGCTAGTCATTTATTTTTAACTTTTTTAAACATGCACTAGAATGTTATGATAGGAACTTGTTGTTTTTTTTGAACCGTGTTTCTTTCCACCCCTTTTTACTACTTTAGAACGCCTAAAATTTGGGTTTCCCTTTGCCCATGAAATAAATTTGCAAAATTTTGGTTTTCTTTGGTAGCAGGAAAAAAGAGCCAATTTTGTATACTTGCCCCTTGTTGTGAAAGTCGGGGAAAATCCCCACATCGAAACAATGTTTTCCGCCCCAAAAAAATGTCATATGGAAGCGTATTATATTTTCTTATATTTTTTTTGAAAACGGGAGACTGATCTGTTTCAAAGAGAAAAGTTAAAGAGATTTTTAAATGGGTCGCGTCTATTGAAGGAAGGGCAACATCCGCAGATTCCTTTCCATTTAAAAACGAAAATCTGCATTCTTTTTTTCATCGTTCTATTTTTTTAAGCTTGTGGCTTTCGTAATCAAAGTTTCGCATACTCAAAGCAGTTTTATTGAATACCCCCCCTTTTTGTGAATAGACGCGCTGTTGTGACCTTTCAGCAACAGCGCTTTCGAATTCAACGTTCAAGGTTTCTTATTTCCCCAAAATCATTTAAATCGCCTGCTGAAGACGCCGATTTGGGAAATGTTCGGTTCCAGCGACCCCTTGAGTTTGCCAGATATTCAGCAGACGTCGACCCGAGCTTGGGATGCTCTTGTCTCACAGCTCTGTCAGCTGCCTCACCCCCGCCTGTTGCCTTCGCAGTTCGGTTGTGGAAATTTTTTAAATCTAGCTACTTTTTTTTGCTCGAGCATATTAATTTGGGAAAATTAATTAGTTTTTACGGCTAATTCTTTGGGAGCTGCTTTTTTTACACTTCCAAAAAATACAGTACGGCAGTTTTAATTTTTTTCTTAAAATTTCAATACCTGCTTTTATTCAATTAAAACTATAGCGTTAGAATAACTACTAACCACAAACAAAATTGCAAAATTTTTCCAAATGATGTAGTGTAAAAGACAAAGTTTATCTACTTTAAATACCAGAAGCGAAAAAGTCTATTTTAAATAAGGGTCAATTTTTACTACCCAAAAGTTTTCAACGTGCAATTATCAATTTTATTATATTTATGGTTGTTATTTTTTCAATAATGCAATACATAAAAGATAGAAATTGCTGTCGCGGGTTTTTTTGCAGATGGCAAAAATTGTTTCATACATACTTGACAAATTTTTTATTTTTGAGCACTTCAAACAATATCTTTATAAATTATAACCTATGTGTTATTCTGATTTAAAAGCTATATTACTGTGAAGTTTTATTAAAAAAATTCAGTTGTTTTTGGGGAAAGACGACAAAAAACTTTCAAACTTTTGCGTTTATAATATATATTGATTGCTCGTATACTAAAATGTGCAGTTCTGGGACCAAAATTCCATTTTTTGTCTTTATTTACAATAAATATTTTCTTTCCTTTCTTCTTACCTTATGATTATTGTAAGCCTGTAATGCATGGTCCCTTCCAAGCGTACACAGGGAAATTTTTTAAATGGGGGGGTGGGGGAAAGTTCACCATTTTTGTATCAACCCTTTTATTTTTCGTTTTTGGGAACAAACACAAAAAAACCAATTATAATAAATAATTAAATTAATTAAATTTTACGTACTTTTTATATAGAATTTAATCAATCAAAAAAATCCGGGTTTTTAGGTCGGTTTCCCGGACCCCCGCCCGTGTGCCCCTGCCCCCAAAATCCCTATAACTCGAAAGTTGGGGTTTAAAAAAATCAAGGTATGCAAACCTTGTTATTCGACTGTTAGGGGAATTAAGTTTCAAAGACTTTAAAAAAAACCCATCCAGTTATAACTTTATAGTTGATAACAAATTTAAAATTTTTTAAAACGAAGTCTTGGACAAGTTTTTTTGAAAAACATTGAGGCAAAAAATAATAACATCAATCCTACCTTTCGGTGTAATGTTAATCAGGGGGAAACATCAAAATTCAAGACAGTTCTTCAAATTTTAAAAATGCAAGTTTTGAAACATTTTTATTTGAACTGAGGTAGATGATCTGTAGATTTCAGATTCAGTATTTTTTTTTTTTTGCTTTAGTACCTTTTTCAAAATACGGGGGTTTTTTTTAAAACCGGAAGAAAACGTTACCAATGACTGCAGCGCCCCAAAGTAAGATTTTCCACTGTGGTCCATAAAAATTGATGCAAATTAAACAACATTTTCTTCGTCATTACATCTCTTTTTTAACCGCTTTTTTTTATTTGGCAAAGATATCATCCTTCTCTTCTTTTTCCTTATATTTATATTATTTTTTGAAAAAAAACAGTTAGATAGCTTGGTTTCACTTAAAGATCTTAAAAATTTCCTTTTTTGTTCAAAACCCCTTTTTTTTTTTTTTTAAAATTTGTAATTCTAACATTCGATCTTGTGTTGGGTTACCCTAATGCTTTTACCGCTTTGAAAAGTCACGGCGCAATAAATACATGAAAGTAAAACACGTCAAAAGTGACGACCCAGGATGTTTTGGGTTTCTTTCCAAAATAAATTTTTCGCACTAGATGGAACTTGTGCGTACTATAAATCTAAGAATAGGTTCTATATGACTGTAAAAAAGCAGAAAAATTTAAAAATCAACAAATTAAAAGGTTAAGAAATTTTTTTTTTTTTCAAAACTTTCTTAACCCCCTTTAACCTTATTAAATTTAAAAAACTGCCCAAAAAACACAATTTTAAAAACAAAATTTTCATGATAGCTACCAGCCCTTTGCCTTTAATTTCTGGATTACTACGGAATACCTTTTGAAAATAACAAATTTTATTAAAATTTATTTTTTATATCTTCTAACAAAAAATTTTTTTAAAATTTATACACCAATGATACAATTTAAAAATGTCAAAAATCAAAAATTATGATATGCAAAACAAACCAACGGGACGAAACTTTGCTGAAAAGGAAAATCAAATTTTTACCCTCAATCTCGTTTTTTAAAAAATGACTTATACTGACGCCTTGCGACAGAATCGCTTTTTCCTTTTGGGGCAGCCTCAAAAAAAATTCAATCACATTGACAGAGAACATTTTTTTCCCTTTTTATAGATCATTCCTTTTTTTGGAATTTTTTTAATCGATATAAATTTTGGAGTTTAATAAGGGTTTTCCCAATTTTTAAAAAAATTATAATTGTTTAAAATAGTGGTGAAATAACAACTAAAGAAAAATATATATTTAATCCTTTTCTCTCTCTTTTTGTGGCGCCGATTGGTATAGGTATGGGATCGGGTTTTGCCCTTCAGGTTCGGCCCATCCCTAAAGCCCGTCGTGGGGAGCGATCCCGTTAAATCTGTGAGCTGAAACGTCCCTCTGGCTTGGTTGGGGTGGTTGGGAGAGGGGCCAGCTCAGGCGTCGTCCATCCGCCCTGGTGAATGGTTTGGTGAAGCCCAGGGAATTACTTTTTTTTCAAAAATCATCGAAAAATTTTCTTTTTCAATTTTGGAAAGCGGTTGGGAACCCCTGAGGGCCCAAGGAAATCAAGTTTTTAATTTGAATATTTTAATTAACCCTTTTTAAGTAATTTCAAACAAAATTAAAAAATATTTCCTTCTTTTAGAAATTTTTTCAACTTTCATTAATGCTATGTTATAATTTTTGTTGCTCAAATGCACTAAAGATGTTCTCACAAGTTCAAAAAACCCCAAAATAGTACAACTGGCAGTAAACCAAATTTTTGCCGCTGGTATCTTTTTCTCCAATTGAAACAATTGGGGGTTTTTTTTTTCTTATCATAGCATTTTTAAAAATTCACTGCTACCGTAAATGCAACACCAAAAAAGGGAAAAAAATAAACAACAAAGTTTATTTTGAAATCATTTGAAAGTGTCAAATGATTAAATTTATGACTTCGTAAGTGTGGTTCCGCAAACAGTAGCCAGAGTAGCCGCCATTGTTGATCACCGCTGCCACACGCCCCCATTTATTCAAAAAAATTTGGGTGTGTTCTTTGGGGGACAGCAGACCATCGCTTTCCCTACAGTGCCCAAAATTGATCGGGGGGTGGCAGCGGGGGTTAATTTTGGGGTTTTGGCCCAAAAGGAAATGTTTTCTATCGGGGGAAAAATCGGGGAAACGAGCCAGCCAGGGGGAACAAATTAATTGGGGGTTGGCGGTCCTTTTACAATGCGGCCATTGTGGGATTACCTGTTGAAATATGCTGTGGCCAAGCTCTGAAGGTAAGGGGAAAGGGCAACTGGTCCAACACCTCGGAGATGTAGCGCTGGCTGTTTAAAGTACCACAAATTTCCCCTTTTAGGGTCGGGGTGATATCCAAACCCCCCATACCATAATTTCCCCGGGGCAGGACCGGTGGTGGTGCATAACCACTTTTTGCTCCCCTCCACAGGTTCCAACCAATCCCACCATCGTGGGGTTGCGGATGCGTGACTGTCAATAAAAAAACCTTCCTTCCATTCTGCCCCCCCCTTCTTTCTCACGCCTTTGGGGGCGGGCATCTTTGGGTTTTGCGTCGGGGTAGACCAAACGTCTTTCGGGCAGACCCTGTGCTGTAAACGGTGTCAATGGTACGCGTAGACACTGAATGATGCGTTACAGACTCAATGTGCTGGCTATGGTTCGTGATGTATGAGCGTCCCACTCCCCAGTTTGCCTGTCCTCACGTGAATGGTGCACTAGTGGGTGAGATCGACCACCCCTCCCTCGTACCCTCCTGCTCCAACGGTCACATACCCCATTCCAATTGTTTGGTTTTTTCCCCACGACTACCGATTTTCCCGAAAAAAATAATCCCCAATCTCGATAGGCCCCTATCCTTCCACGTCGAACTCGGATTTGATCGCTGATCGCTGTTTTTTTACGGGGCAAACTGATTGTTTTGGGGGAAAAACCCCAAAAAAACACAATTGCCGGGAAATTGAAATCGTCAAATCTCAAGCCTTAAAAAGCGCTTTGGGTGGCGCCACAGGCTCAGTGATGGTGTCTGGGGTGAAATTCTAATCATTTTTTATATCTCCCCCCGCAATGCATTTGTAATGATGTTATTTGCATGCTTCCTTTAGGGGGTTGATTTTTGGTGGACGTGTATTTCTGAAAATTTCAAGTTATTCTCCTTTTTAAAACATTTTTTGGTGGTCTAAAATTTTAACTGGTTTATAAGATCCCAACCCGGGAAAGAGTTCTCGTTTGAAGCATCAACCAACCCCCCTTGCCCTTTCCCAGAAAAATCTTACCCCTTTCACCGTCAGTAGGTTGCCCGTGTCCCCCTTTTTATAATTTTAAAATAATGTATGTTTAATGTGACTTTATATTTTTAAAATTTTAAAAATGACCCTTTTAAATTTATTAATTTTATTAAAATTATTTTTTCCCAATAGTGAAAATCGAAAAATTTTTCGACATTCTTTTTTCTTTTTTTCCTTTCTTTCCCTTTATGGGTAAATATATAAAATAAAAATATATTAATTTTAAAAAAATTTTGAATAATTATTTTTTTTAATATATAGTGTTTATGAATATAAAAATTTTTTTTATGTGGTTTAAAAGTATATTTAAAAATGTACCTATATATAACAATTTTTTCAAAAACGAACTTTTTTTGGATTTGGACTTCGTTTTATAAGGGCCGACTGTATTTAATTTTATTCTCCACAAATCAATCAGCTAAATATAACTAGCTTTATTTCCAAATGCTAAAGAAAGATACCTAGCTTTATTTCCAAATGCAAATATTTCATATAACTAAGAAAAAAATATCCAAGAGCATTTTATAAAATTATACCTCTCTAATACAATAATTGTATCTTTACATTCTTCACGTTTATCCTTTTTAGTTGAAATTAAATTTTTACAAAATGCATTTGTTAGTTAATAAACTAAACTCAGTGGCGCAACAGCTCATGAGGGACAAGACCTACTGTGCCTCTTCAGTTTTCATGATCTTGGGCACTGAGGTGCATGAGCAGATGTTCCGGTCAGGTGGTCAGTCTGACGCGAAAACCCCAGTGTTCAGTTCCCAAGCAAGCTTGGTACTCAATTACCGACCCACTGAAGGATGAAAGGCTGAGTCGATCTCGCCCAGCACGGGGTTTGAACCCATTGCCGCTTTTAGACTTAGGCACGTGCCTAGGGCGCAAAAGATTGGGGGCGCCAAAAAAAAAAAATTTAAAGTTACAGCTAACGTATCACCGTTACGAAGATAGTAAAGCAGTGCTTCTTAAACTGTGGGGCGCGCCCCCCTTGGGGGGCATGATAACTCTACGAGGGGGGCGCGAGCATATTGAAAAGTCGAAAACAAAAGATTATTTAAAAAATTATTAATTTACTGAAAGTAAGCAAACAAAATACTTTCTGATATAATAAAATATAAAATACCCGTTTAACTGGTATAATATGCTTATAAATGTATCAGTTCTGTGCAATGTATTTTATTAATTTAACAATACTAAGTTAAGAATAAGTTTCATAATTATCATTGACCACATGGGCTTGTATTATCACTTATATTTACAATTTGTACGGTTTTTAATTATTTCCTTAACTGCCGATTAAAAGTTACGCGATTCTCTCCTCAATGTCACTCTGTTTTCCACGTAGACGAGCGTAATTTGGTGTTTTTTTAAGGGGAGGAAAAAAGGAGTAAATAAGCTAATCCTTCGCAAACACTGTCAAGGTCCTCTTATTTCATTCTAATGCCTTCGGAATAATTTTACGGAGAGCACTGCACAAAAAAGATCTTTCGGATAAACGCATATATACGTCCAGAAAACTGCTTTGGATGAGCAAGACGTTTATGTATGTCAGTGGCACATAAAAGGTTAAAGTCATATTGTAGCTTTAATGTCAAAGTATAGTATTATTGAACTCAATACATTGTTATTGTATGGAGGGGGGCGCGATGAAAATGATGATGGAATAAGGGGTCGCGTATATTGAAAGTTTGAAAGGCTGTAGTAAAGCGATAAAAACGATGAAAGAGATGAATTTATAATTTGAAAACAGTTCATACATAATATATACCAGGTGTTGCCAAACTTTTTGACCTCACGGACCAGTAAATTCATAATTTAAATCCCGCGGACCACTAATAGAATTAAATATATTTATGAAAAAAAATTGCGAATCTAAGAACACACAATCAATGCATCTTAAAACATAACTTAATGTGATGAGCGAGCGAATATATTCCACATTTTTCTGGGGACCAGCTAAATTTTCTCGCGGACCACCACTTTGGCGACCTTTGATATATACTGTGTACTGTAATTGCAAATGATTTTATTAATTTACATACAAAAGGGTGGGGGTGATGCTGTAACGTAATGCTGTAACGTAATGATGTAATGCTGTAACGTTCGTGATGCTGTAACGTAAGAAATGAACAAGAGTGGCCAAAATGAGATTTCTAAGCACAAAACGGTGTTTACTTTTAAATTTCTTTCTTCTTCAAAACTGAAGAATTGTAATTTTAGATTATTTTTGTTATATATACATATATATAATGAATTAAATAGTTTTTGTGAGTATGTGTATAAGCAAACGCATTTTATATTTGACTGAGTAAAATTTTAAAAAATATGTTTGCAAATAAATAGAAATAATTTGTGCTTTAAACATACGCACATCTCGTTGAATAATTCAAAAGAAAAATAGAAAGAAAAGAAATGAGCCTTACATGGAAATGAGCCTTACATGGCCCGTTTACGGGAAGCCGGAAAAGTATCGGCAATTTCGAAATGCGGACGAAACCCGGGGATTACCGGGATTTTTTTTCGACCGTTTACGGAGAATAGGGTGCGTTACTTGAGAATCTGGGTTTGGGTGATAGATTCACGTGATTATAAAATGTAACCATGGAAAAAACCCTTAGAATTTAGCGCGATTATCATGAAGAGGACATGTGATTATGTTTCTTTTTTTACCACCAAACATTTTTTTTGTTTAAAATACTTTATATTTTATTATTGTTATATATACGTGTATTTGTTTTTTTATTCAACTTCTTTCTATAAGGCATGATTTCAGTATTCAATTTGTTCTATGTAAATTCCCTGAAAGTGTTGACTGTATAGAAGTGGATTTTGTAACTCTGCCAGTTTGGCAAGATCTGAAATTTCAAAATTTTGTGATATTTCATTTAATCGGGACCCATACCATATACAATTTCCAAAAATACTATAAAAAATTTTGAAGTAACCTATAACCAAAAATGTTATAGGTTTTTGCTTTCTAGTTTCTGGTATATTTCGCACAGTTGCTGACTAAAAGACTAGTTTTTGCCTTTAAATTTTCCTTTGTAAACAAGGGAAGACCATTTCAAATCTTACTTTTGTAAACGTATTGTATCCAAAAAAAAAAGCATTAATTTGGTTAAATTAATTCTGATAGTATTGAAATTAGAGAGTAAAAAAATTTGCAGAAACTTTGAAGAAAAAAAATGTTTTTGAAATTTTTTGTTTACTATTAATTGCCTAATCATTAGGTGTTTAAAAATTTAAGTTTTTATGTTATAAACCTAAAGTGAACATTTTAGAAATTTGCATATATAATTTGACCTTTTTATCTATGAAATCTTTGAACTTAGAGATAATTTTCTTTAAATTTTTTTTTATTGCTTCATTTGATTTGTTTGGGCTAATGACATTTAATACTCTTTTGTAAATATTTTGAAAAATTAATACTTTTTTGTTGTAAGTAAATTGCGAAAAGTCATTCATAAGATTTTCAGAGAATTTTATTAGATATTATCAATAAGATAAAAATTGAGATATAATAATTGTACATGATATTATGCATGTTGAATATTGCCAGATAGATCCTCGATTTGTCCTTATAATATAATGTTACTTTCAGAGAGTGTGATTTATTTAGCAGATGATATATATATATATGAAAAGCTTTATTTACTTATAGTGCATTCATGTAATGTTAAAATTAAGTGTCACAATAAAAAAATGATGTATAATAAAATTAGTATGATTATTAAATAAAACGGTATACGAGAAATTTTCATGAAACAATATAATTTATCTACAATAAAAAAAATTTTATTAAAAAGCCTATTTCTTTAAACATGTTTCTTTAATTTATTCAAAACGTCCAATTAATTTATTTCTGAATATTGGAGACAGGCATTTTAGAGAAATTCAAACCTTTTGAAGGGTAATAATTACAAAGGAAGTCGGTGTATAAAACATATCAAATGTTTGTTTTTATAAGATTATTTCAGATACCCAAACCTTTAAATGATGTTAAAAGCAATTTCTTTTCCCTCCCTTAAATTCCTAATTAAAACAAAAGGGAGACAACATTAACCAACTTTAAATTAAAAGCTAAATTAATTTTTTGTGTAAAAAAGTGGTGTATTTTCTTGATGTGCAATGTTTTCATAAGAACTTGTTCATAGTATGTTTTACAATGCGTGGGATTATTTAATCCTTCGAGGAGTAGTATTTAGCCTACTTTTTATAAAATAATTTTTAGGTATGTGTGTATAAGGGATATCTTTGGTACAGTAAATCATGGTTTTTCTTTAATAACAAAAATTAAAATGGTTAAGGCAAGTGAATCAAAATTAAAGATTTTAGAAAATGAAATGTTCTTTTAAGTTCTTATCCCCCATGTGTTTAAAGGAATGTTATATAAAACAGTTCATTCTATTGGTTATATCAACTTCACAGTACAAAAAAATACACCCTATGGGTTTTTTTAATTACAAATATTAACTTCTTACTCCTTATATGGAAACACTCAAAAATATAAATCAGGAAAAATAACAAAAAAAATGCAATTTTACTTCCATAAAATATTATATTGTAATAATTTCAAATAATCTCAAAAAATTGTTTAAAATATTTGTATCTTCTTCAATATTGAAACATACATGAGAGCATACTAAAGATAAATTTATTTTTCATTCTTCCCGACCTGAATAGAATCTTAATTTAATCGGAAATGGGCACCCTTTTTAAAATTCCGAATCTCGGGCAGTTCCATCAATTATTAATGCTAGTTGACCAACGCGCGAACTTGACAACAACCGCCATCTGGAATCTCTGGCGCATTGCATCATGGGGGATAGAAAACGCACCCCATTCATCCCCAAAGTTCCTGGTCGAACAGGAACAAAAACAGACCTGCATTTCGACCCGGTATTTTCCGGGTCGTCATGTAAACGGTGAAAGAGGATGCGACCCCGCATTTTGCCGGTATTTTTCGTCCATGTAAACGGGGCCACAGAGTAGTCGAATATCATGTGTAACATCTGATATGTTATCGTGGTAAATATGGCGTGATGTGAGAATCAATAAGGTTTAATCCCTAAAAATAATAATAATTCGCGATAAAAGGTTAAACATATTTTAATTTACAACTACATTATAAAATTTACAACAAAATTACTTTTGGTTAAAGCACGAAAATTTAATAAAGGAAAGGCGTGCTGATGTCACGTGCGAAACAGCAGAGAGGAAGGAACGAGTGAGGGCCAGAGAAAACGGCTTCTTTTTTTAAGAACTATTCTTCCAACGTAAAGAAGATGCCCCAAATTTTTGACATAAAATGCAGCCTAAGCGATTTATATTTCATAAACTAACTGTAGTGTATTCTTGATTTCTTTAAATGATTCCAGTGATATATATAAATGGTTTATATTTCTGCTGAGCCGTAATCGTTTATGAAAACTCTCATTAACAATTTAAGGAGGTAGCATATCAATTGGGTGGGAGGAAATCCACTGGAATGAAAAAATATAGTAAAAAAATCCATTTATTTTCCCAAGAGACTCAGACAAGGAAAATATTTCGGAGCGTGGGTAAAATACTGCAATTCAATGAAACGGAAGCGTAAATAAAAGACTTTTTCCTCATCCTTTGTTTATTACTAAGTTAAATCATAGAAATTTACTACTGATAAAATGAAAAAGAAGGGCAAATGTAATACATTTCGAAAACCATTGTCATGATAACTGTAACTGTGTACTTGTGTTAACTGTGTATTGTAACTGCATATCATTGCTTGTGTTGTTGCTGTTGCAAGATGACGTTGTCACTTCATGCTTAAATAAAATGATTTAACGAAGAACTGTTTGATCGCTTCTGATGCAAATGTTCTAAAGAACATTCTGAAACCAACAAACATAACATAATAACATTCGAGAAAAGTTAATAAAAAGGCACAAAAAAATGTTCAAAAAATACATTATGATAAAACTGCTCATCTATTACCTGAACTTGAGCCAGAATATAATGTCAGAATACTGAATTTTAAAAACAAAACTTGGGAACCGGCTAAAATAGTTTCAAAGCATAAATTACATCCTAGGTCATATTTTATTAAAAATAAGTCTGGAAATATTTTAAGACGTAATAGAAATCATATAAGAAAATCAAACACACCCTTTAATATAGAAACAGATTCTAATGACATATAAGTACTTTCAATTCTGATTCAGAAGTAATTGTAAATCCTCAAAATATACAGAACTGTAACGAGTCAGATTGTAATGTACAAATTAGAAGTAACCGTGTTTGTAAGCCACCATTTTATTTCAATGACTATGTTATGTGATTAATAACTTAAAGGGGGGATGTCATGATATCTGTAACTATGAATGTGTACTTGTGTTAACTGTGTATTGAACTGTATATCATTGTTTTTGGTTGTTGTTGGGGAGATGACGTTGTCACCTAATGCTTAATAAACTGATTTAACGAAGAACTGTTTGATCGCTTCTGATGCAAATGTTCTGAAGAACATTCTGAAACCAACAAACATAACACCCATTGCCTTTTCCATATTTTTTTAAAATCCCTTAAACAATGGATGCATTATGGAAGATCGAATGAACTTAAAAGAAAAACATGCTGGGTTTTGGAAAAAGCTCTATTATATTAGAATATTTCATATAAACTATGGATGAAAAATAAATAAATAAATAAAAGCTCCGCACGTATGAGCATTTGAAAATATAACAAAATATCGAAATGTTTATGTGATATTCATCCATAATTAGCAAAATTGTTTCTCTTGAGTAATTTTATTATAATAAATCGCAACTATACGTGGAATGGGTTTTCGGAGTAGCTATTTCCATGTGAAAACTTCTCCTCATATCTTGGGTTTTATGAGCTGACATTTCTTTCGCTTTACCTTATCCCAGTACTGCGTTAAAATATTGAAATTTTAAAAATATTATTGCCTTTAAAAAATTAAAAAGTGCTTTGGATAAAAAATTTACCTTGAGAATAAAATAAGTGCTTTAAATTAATGGTATAGGGAAAAAAAGAATAGATAAAAATATTACTGGGGAAGAGTCCGTGAAAAGAAACTTTTCTATGTCCAAAATGGCGCTTGGGAAAAACCCAAAACCCTTTTGCGGGAGTGGGACTTATCAGGTATAAATCACAAACTATGCAACAATACTTATTTTTATCTCTAAAAAGATTTTAGTTCTTTTACTGAAACATAAAGCTTATTTCCTTTGAAATTATAAATAATTTTCTACCGTCTCTCTTAAATTTTCCTTTGATATATTCGGAAATATACTTTTTTTTTTAAAAAAAAGAAAATTACATTAAAAAAGAAAAATATTAACGCTTTTAGGGAAAACGTATGTGTGTGAACCATTTTCATGAAAAATGTTTTATTTTATATATTTGTATTTCCGTGTCGTACTTTATAATATTTGATTTTGACAGTTATTCTTTTTGAGCAAAATAGTGATGTCCAGGCGATCCTAGGTGTAGGTGCCCGCGTGCGAATACCTAATGTGCCGCCCCCCTAGAGAATTTTTTCATATTTTGACTAATACTTATATCTTTTAAATTTCTTATTACAATACTAATATTTACTTACTTATTATAATACATATATTTAATTACTTTTGCAATACTTTTTTCGTAACGAAAAATATTTTTCAAATTGGTTTCAAATGCCCCCCAAAAAAATTTCCCGCCCGGACATCGTTTTTCGGCCCTAATTGCCCCTTCCCAACAAAACCAAAATAGAAAACAGGAAAGGGGCCCAAAATGGATTAGATCATAGAAATTTGTTATAAAATTAATTTATTTTTTCTTTTATTTCTTATTTTGCCTATTTGTGAACGGTTTGGGTTGCCTTTTGATTATATGGCATTGGGCCGATCCAGAGTTGCAGCGCGTGCCCCGCACGCGGGGGCCGAAACAAGGGGGCGGCCACAAGCCATCTATAATTCTTTCAATCGCAAAAATTTTGTGAATTTCTAAAAAAAAATTTATGATAAGTTAAAAAATTATGCTAAATTTTTAAAATATTTTTGAAAATCAAAAATAAGTCCCGATAGCATATCACAGTTCGAGAAATAAGAATGGATTTCAAATTTGAGGAACATTCTTTCTCAGGGTGTGCTCTTTTTAGGGGCCTATCAATGATACTTGCCCCCCAGCTCAGGACCGGACTTTAAGCAAAAAGTCGTAAAAATTTTTAATTAATATTTAAAGTTCATATTAAGAGTTTCCTTTTTTGTTTATAAAATAGTATGTCACTGGTTCAAACGATATAAATTTTCCGTAAATTTGAATCCAAAACCCACCAAAAAGTTTAAAAGCTGGTAAAAAATTCTCAAAATAATGGGAAAAAAAAGTGGTATGTGATCAGAAAGCAGGAAAAAATTTCATTCAAAGGGGTTCCAAAAAAGATCGTTTGGAGGAAAAACAGATAACACTTGGGATGGGAAAAAACCATTCAGAATGTTATTTGCTTTAAAAAAAAACACCCCTCGGTCTGTTGATTGTGATTGACGTAATAAATGCACTGCTCACGAAGGCTTGGCGTTGGAATTTTTCAAAATGGTCAGATTTCGCCATAATTCAATTTAATCCCAAAAATTTAAAAAATTGTTTTTAAAGAAACAAAAATATATTAACAAATTTTTTTCAAAAACCAGAAAAGTTATTTTATAGTTACAGGGAAAACTGGGGGATAACGTGCCCTAAAATATTGCCCTATAACACTCCACTCTTTTTTCAAAAAAACCGAAATGCATGTACAATGATCTTTTGTTTTAAGTCCCCTTTTTTGAGTATTATTTCAAGCTTTAGTAAAAAAAAAAAAGTGTATTTTTAGAATGACAACCCTTTTAAATTTTAAGGTTTTTTTTTTCAAAAAACAGTATTTCGATGTATGCAAAATCTGATCTTTTTTTATGCTCATCTTTTTTTTTTTAAAGGTCTCTTTTATACCCGGACTTATAACATGCTCCCTAAATTTCGAATTTTTGAGTTAAAAGTGCGCGTTATACACCGGTTTTTACGGTATAGTTTATTTTTGCTTAGTAGAAGGAATGATTTATATACTTTTCGTTTTACGAGATTTGTGCCTTAGTATTTATTTTATTAGATTTTATTTTTTGAGTATACCTGTCGTTTTGCATTTATAGTTATAAAATGTTTCTTTTTATTTTAAAGGTTATATTTTTGTTAGTTTATTATTTTGTTAAAGTATTTTGTCGCTATTATAACTCATTACCTGGCCAAAAAATGAAGTTTTGCACTTCAAATTTTATTTGAATTTATTAATGTGTTTTACTTTTTATTCTTATATAAATAGAGATGAGTTTTAATGTCAACGTTAAGTATTACAAAATATGAAAAATTCTAGGGGGGACATTAGGTGTTTTTAGAGGGCGGTCGATACCCTAGGATCGGCCCTGATGGCATCTGGTTGCAATTAAGACTTTTTTTTTTTAAAAAAAAACACAAATATCAGTGGATTTTTTAGACAATGAAATTACCTGCTTTTATTCTTATGTTAAATATAATAATAATAACGTTACAAAGTTTCGTCATTAAAAAAAATGTATTGCTTTTCTTTGTTCAACCAAATTCTAAATCCTTTTCTGTAAATTAAAGTAAAAAAACCCACAAAACCATAGGCAAAAATCCTTCTTTCCCCCATTTTTTTTTTTCTAAATTGAAGGTTTTTATTAAATTAAAAAATTTTTAAATTTCCCCCCATTCATAAGAATTTAAACATTATTAAATATTTTCGTAAAGCAACTTTAAAAATCCTTTTTTAGATGCCTTTAAAGCATCGAACCACAGTGCACTGACAGTGCAGTTATTAAAAAAGAAACAGAAAAAAAACCCCTTTTTTTAATGCGGATTGTTTCCAACACGAATTTTTCTGTCAGAAGTAGAAGAGTAAAGAGTAGTAGACATTTATGAACAATCTGCCAACACACTAACATTTTTTTTTTTTTCTTTTTTAAGCTATGTTGTGTTATCGGGACTTAATTTTCAATAACTATTAAAAAAAAATTCGGCATATATATTAATTTATTAAAGTTTTATTTTGAGAAATTCGTAAGAAAATTTGTTTGATTAATAGAACTTAAAATAGGCCTGCGGCCCCCAAAGCGTGGGGGCACGCGCTGCAAAACCTTTGATCAGCCCTGGGGGATGTCTTTTTCAGAACTTTGAAATAATATTGTGCATATCCCATTACTTGGTGCCATTTGAAATATTTAGTAGTCCCATTTTCCAAATGATTTAATACTTAAGTGTTTCAAATCTCGAACTTTTACATTAGTTAAATAACTAATTGCTTTTTTAAAAAAAAAAATTTTCCGGCAATTTTTTATGAAAAAATATAGTGATGCTTTTTTCAAATAAATTTCCCAACATTTATCACAAGAAAAATTTACGGCAGTTTTTCCCAAAAAAAGATCGTCTTAGTTCTATGCTCGCTTTTACAAAAACTTCTTCAGTGTGTCAAATGTACTAAATTGCTTTTTCTAAAACCTTTCCATGAAGACCACTCCCTCGAAGCAGATGTCTCCAATAAATGTCAAATGAAAATCAACACACAATACAAATTCCGAGAAGGCAGACGACTTTTGAACCGTACGCAGCCCAAAATCAGGGATCGGCAGCAAATAATAAATTGCTGAGAGATAACCAAACAAATGAACTGCTTCCACAGCTGTATCTTGAAAGTTCAGCTTTTTTATGAATTGGGCTATTTAGCATCACACGAGTAAAATTCTTAATCATTATAACTCATTTCGAATTTTCCAATTATTATTAATCGTACATTAAAAAATACAGCTGCAATTTTAAATAACATCAATTAACTAAACATGTACTTAAAAATAAATTTATTTTTTAAACTTTCCTAGAAACGATTTGTTAATGTTTGTATTTTGCGCTTGTAATTGCCCAAAGCTTTTTATCTTTTCTTTTTCCCCAAATTTACTTAAAATGTATGTAAACTAACAATATATTTAAAAATTTAACGATTGGGTCACGAAGCAACAAGGGGTTCCAACCGGGATTCAAAGTTATTTTATGCAGGAATTTTATTTAAACATATTTTAAAAAATATCTTTTTTTTTTTGTTAAGAAAAATTTAATGTTTAGGAAGCCAAAAATACCGAAACTTCGGGTATTTTTTTTGAGAAAAATTTAAACAAATAAGGTGTTTGAATTTTTTTAGAATCAATAGACAAGCTTTAAAAAAACATTCTGCTTTTCCAAAAATTTTTTTAAATCCCACCCGGGTTTATTTAAAAATGGAAAACCTTTTTTAAATATGATTGTTCCTTCGTTTCATCAATTTTCTATAAAGCGGGAAATTTTTTCTTGTTACACGCATCTGAGGCTTTTAACACGTAGGTTACACACCCTTTATTACCGAAATCACAATACATTCAATTCTTTCATACATCTCATAATAATTTAAATATATCTTTAGAATAATAAACTATATTTTAGTGATTCTTTAACTTCCGTCCAAGATTAATAGTTATATGTAATTTTATCATTGTATTAAAACGAAATATTAGTATAATTATAAAATTATGTGATGAGATTGTCATAAAGATAACCAAAGAACTCTTAATGTAAGTTTGAAAAAGTAATTGTAATTAAGACAGAGACTTTAACCTTTTTTTACACGGTCCAATAAAAAGCTATTCTTCTATTTTAATACGGATGATTTAAATCATTGATTTAAGATCGCTATTTGTTTTGTGGAAGGCTCAATTCATTAATTAACAGCAGCTTTTATACATTTCAGAGTCTTCAAAACTTACGCATCTGGAAAATTATTTCTTAAATAGTGATAAAAAAAAAAGTTAGACATGGTCTAGTATTCTAAGAAATTTATATTTTAAGTGCCACGTAGCAAAGCAGCTAGAGCAAAACCAAGGTATAAACTTTTTTTGTTTGGCTTGAAAACTTTTTGGGATTCTAATACTGCGATTAACGAAAACGAATTGAGGAATCTCGCCGAACAAACGAAACTCACTATGACAAGTATCAAAGAAATAATTGATTTTATAATTACAAATATATTTTAAAATGAAAATTTTATCCTTTTTTTAAAAAAATAAAACAAACATTCCTAATTTTATTTTATAAAACAGCTATTTTTTTTTAAAATGTATTGTATTAAATATGAAAACTTTATTTTGATGAACCATTGTATTAAAAATTTAAATTATACATCGAACTTAGTATATTTAAATTTTTCCAAAATTTTTTCCCAAATTTAAGAAAAACTCGTTTTTTTGGGGAAGATTGTGGCTAAGAGAGATGGAATATGCATTTTTTTCACAACCAAACACTGTTTTTGAACGTACCTCCCCGTTTAGAAAAGAGTGTGACAAACATTGATGATAGTTTTAAAAAAGCAGATAGAGAAAATGCTGTTATAACAAAAAAATACATTAAAAATTATGTTCTTCATACATATTACTTGCCTATTATTTTTGAAAAATTTTCATGCTTAAAAAGTCTTTCAAACGGGATGCAGTAATATAATATTGTCCCCACAGTTGGAAATCTCATCTAGCATTTTTTTCATAGATCAAAACGTTATTCCAGACACTTTCTGATGAGAAAATATTTATATCATTCATCTGGTTTTACACAGAACAAATGAAAAGCAACCTAAAAAATCATAAATATATAAAAGGGGTGGAACTCGGCACGGCAACGTTGTAACAGTAGCACCGGAAGATTTACTAAAAAATTTCAAAAATTGAAAATATAACAAAAAAAATGTTTTAATTTTTCATTGAAATGGGTTATCTAAAACAAAAATAAAAAAAAAAACCCCTCAAAATTTTTTTTAAATACAATTAGTTAAAATACAATAAAAATTTGTCTCATGTAGAGAAAAACCATTTTGTGCCCCGGGTTTCCCCAAATGGGTGCACTCACTATATTTTGGATATTTGAGGGTTTGTATTTAAAATATTTGGGAAAAACAATGACCCGCCCTAGAAGTACTCCCCAAGTATGAAGACTGGCTATGGATTTCCCTTTTTTTCCTACTGTTTTAAAAGGATGTCTAAATAATTTAAATTTAAAATTGAAAAAGGGAAAATATTGATTTTTATCCTAGTTGGTCATATATCTTTTTGTGTGAATAAATTCTGCTTTTTTTTTGCCACTTTTGAGAAAAAAGTTTAACACATTTCATATTTTTGGGAACTATTTATGAAATTTAATAATGCCGAGTTTTGTGTATTTAAAAATTTAATATTCATTTTGCATGATTAATTCAATACTAGATTTGATTATTTTCAAGATGATAAAAAAAAAAAACCACTCATCTGTTCACAAATCCCTTTTTAACTTTTCTAGATGTTATTTGTTACACACATTATATCCAGCAGTAACTGACTGTTTAGTAATTTAGAATTAAATGTGTTTCGAGTTACTCATTTTTATTTTTTTCCTGATCTAACTTATTGAACTTATAAAAAGTTTATTTTTAAATTTCCACTACTGAAGTCTAGTATAAAAAATGTTCTATTTGCTTAAAAATCACATAAGTAACATTTTTTCACATCTTTATTTGTTGGAAAAATTGAAAGTGGCACTCTTCTCGCACAGTTTGGCCACCCCCGATTTAAAGCATACATAAAACAAGTAAATAATATGGCATATCAAAAGCTGATTCATCACTAGATGGAAAAAATAGAACATCTTCATTAGTGTTTCTGTGCAGTAAAAAAGGACACAAATTGCATTTTACTATTATTTTCACCACTTTCCACGTCACCCATGAGGTATGGTGTATGAACGCATTATTCCTTATTCCTAATAGGATTCCCCAGGAGGTTATTCCAGGTTTATAGGTGTGCATCTATGTGAAAAATTTTAAATTATAATTTTTTTCTTTCGAGAGAGGGGCGGCATCTTCCATTTTTGTCCGGGGCGGCAAAATCGCTAGAGCCGGCCCTGGTCTCTTCAATGATGAAAAGCGATTTCCGAGTATAAAATTTTACTTTATTGGAAAAATACTTTATTTTTTTCAAAATAAATCACTTTTCAGTTGAATTTCACTCTAAACTTGGTGGAAAGGTTGAAAGCAAGCCTGACAAATAGCTTTGTCACATATGCCACAGTATGTTTTCGGTTTCCCTTTGCAGCTCACTCTTTGACAAAGACTCCGTTCTTCTCGATTTTGTAAAAAATGTCCTTAAGGATGCCTTATTTTGCGCCAGAAGGTACGGTCGAGATCCTAGGTCTACCTCTTGTTCTTATTACAGTTCTTTTCGATAAACTGTTGTTACAGCTCTTAGGAACTCCTTCAAGTTTAGGACTTCATCTTTGTTGAAAGTTTTGTGAATTATCCAGGCATTTATTATAGCCATACCCAGTGAACGTATAAGAAGTGGCCTTTTTCTCACGAATTTTAATAGAATAATGTCCAGCCAACCAGAGAGTCGTGGTGATTCACACCGCCCATGTGTTTGTAGTAAGATTTTATCAAGTTCGGCATCTTCAGGTTAATTTTATCTTTTTTTCCTCATACTCGTCTCCAAATTTCTTAAAATGGTTACTGAGTAGGCAAATGAAGGTTTTACTTTTAAGAATCGATGCTTGACATGGTGACTAACAGTTTCATCGAAAAAAAATAGTAAGATTTGCTGACCTTAAATTCTCAAAATAAAATGTATTGGTAATAATAATACTCAACGGCTAAGGATTGCATTAAAAAAATTAAAAACCTTACTAAACAGCTTCCAATTTACTATACAACCTTACTTCTTGATACTTCTCTTTAGCAAATTCCTCAATTATTTTTAGCCATATCTGTTTTTGTCCAAACATCTTGTGTGTGTGTTTTATGCATAATATAGCCCAGTTGTTCAATTTTTCTTCTCTACCATGCTACTTAAAAAAATTTTAACTTGCTTTAAAACTGAAAAATATGTCTTACCTGATGTATTCGATATCGGTATTGTTAAAAATATTTTCAAAAGTATCTCTACATTAGGAATTCTCTTGCAACTCGATAGATGTCTAGTGGGGTCTTCACTGTATCTTTGTTCTCTTTAAAAATATTAAAAACTGATCCAATTCATATCAACAAAATTAAAACATTCAATATCGTTCTTTGTAAGTTTCCTTTATGTCTTTGTGTAGCCTTCCTCCTAATTTCAAGTAATAATCTCTACTCAAAAAATACAGTAAAGTGTTCTAAATCAGTGTCATAAATCTGAGCTTTTTGGAATAGTTCTGTTGTTGTCATATCGCTTCTGACATAAAATGATTTCACTATGAAATTTTTTCTATTCTTTCAAAAATTTATATAACCAAATATTTACTTCCACGGAAAAAAATGTTTCTCCTTTGTTGGCTGCTAACTTCTCCAGCTTCCTCTTCAAACGAGAGCTCTTGCCGTAGGACTTGGGATTCGAACCTAGGAGAAGGCGCGATTTTTTGTAAGTGTTTAGTGCCTTTAAGACATGGAGGTACTCTAAATAGCCGTCGAGCCGCTAGTACTCTCGTGAAGTGGATGGAAGGCCCCTGACCACACCCTAGGTCAGCAATGCTCAACCTGCAGCCCACCAAGCCTTTTTAAGTGGCCCGGTCTTGACCCATTGCTCTGAGAAATTTACTTATTTAAGAACATTGCATTAAAAATTTTGTGGGAAATTCTTTGTCAAGAAATCAAATATATATTAATTTTGCTTTTTGCTGTCGGTGTCGTACGGGTACGAATTGATATTCTTTTTCTATTTGGAACGGATAAGGTTAGTGATAACAGACAACAGTGGAGTAGGGACAATTTTATGGGGAAACTAATTTTTAACTATCTTTCATACCTTGCAAGTGTAAAATCTTCGAAAAAAAATATTTAGTTTCAAGACGATTGGGAGGTTGAATATTTTGTAGAGAAAAACTAACATGGATCATTAATTGTTTGATTTGTCATTATAGTGCTGTATTTAAAGAATACCAATCAACAGGAATCATTAAATGACTTTTCCTCGAAGGTATCTTTCAAGAAGTGATAAATAAACTTTCTTGAATAATCTTTGCAATTGTAACAAATTGTTTTGTCAGAGGTAATATCACAGGGGAAACAAAGTTTGTTATATTATTGTTAATCCTATGAAGTTTGTTATATTATTGTTAATCATATGAAGCTGTTTACTGAGGCAGAAATTGTGTAGGAATTGTTTCTTAAACGTTTCTAATTTAGTGTTAGTGACATGAATAAAAAAATATAAAAAATAATAATTAAAAAAAAGCAAAACAGAGAAGTTATATTTTGGATCGATTTTCCACATCTTAAATTACCAATGTTATCTTGGTCTTAAAGCATTTCTCTCCCCCATTTATCCCCATGTTACGGCCCGCGTGAAATAAATAACATATGTATGCGAAACACGTAAAATAGCTGACATATGTATGCTGCCCAGCAGAAAAGAAGGTTGAGTACCCTTGCCCTAGGCTCTAGGGTATTCTTCCTCAAAATTGGATGGCAACTGAGATAAATCGTGCTGTCACCTGTATGTGCTCAAAGCTATGGTTAACGACAGACTTACATCTAGACCTTAGCCGCGATGAACCGTCAGACAGGTGGCATTAGTAACAACAACCAGAGTCCTGATAAATCAGTTGCTCCTGGTTCGATTTTGTCTAAATTTATTTCTGAAATTTTCGGTATAATTTTCTAGGATTTTAGTAGACTAGATCATTTTAATTATTTACACTTAATTTATTGCAATGATTTGCTAGTAGAATTTATTCTCTGGTCCAGCACGCCTGCAAACAAACTTTCTGCTGCCTAGATACACTGGACCTAGACCTAGAGGCCCGAGACTGGCCCGAATAATTTTCTTGATTGCAGGAATACTCTTCAGGTTAATTCACACACCCTGACAACAAACTTTTACTTCAATTTGGTAATTTAAACTGTTGCACTGTCATTTATAAACATCATTCTAGAGGTGTTTTACAACAGGATAAAGTGCGTCCTTATAGCCTATTGTTTCCGAACATGCTCTAAAGAGTGTCAACGTGTTGCCTTGGCCTGCTAGATCACCCAGATCTTTCTCCAATCGAGAACGAAAGGGACATCAATGACGAAAACAACAACATCATCCACAACCAGAATTAAAGAACCGACCGATCAAGAGCAACAGGCATGCAATTTAATCCCACAAACCGATATATGATATTATACGACACATTGTGCACGTTTGCATGCTTGCATTTAAAACTCTTGTGGTTACTCCGGCTTTTAACTTACCATCATTTAACATATGAAATGGCTTTTCTCGCGCTTGCTTTAACCTGAAATTTTGAGACTTTAATCAATTAATTATGTTACTTGGATAAATGTATTGTGGAAGTTTTCTTGTCCACAATATTTATTTATTTATTTATTTGTTGTTTGAATTTTTTTCCCATCAATGTAAAATGTATTGTTACGAATTTTATGTAAATAATTTGTATTTGAGTGTTTAATGCATTTATATTACTCTATGTGTTATATTTATTTCATGTTAAAATTGTGCTACTCACAAGTAATGCCGCCCCTTACGTTACAATGGCGATTAAATGAGAAGGTGAAATCTTGGCGGTAGAATCAAGTTGGCATCATTTTTGGCGACTTCGGAGACCATTTTGGCGTCATTGGCGACCATGTTGGCGAGTTCGGAACCCTTTGGAATCTTCTAGAAAGTAGTGGATCTCTCCACTAGTGTCACATTCAATGACACGAGCGGTTATATTTCTTGAAGTTTCTGTCGTGCCTATAAAAAGATGCTCCCCGGGACGGCGATGAGTCTGGATTAAACCAGTGGGTAGTGAGAATTGTTTTGACTAGCGATTAGCTCGGCTGTGCTTGTGAATAATCTTTACTTACGTGTATTTTTAAATACTGGTTATTGTGTTTGATTGCTGTTGAAGGTGTGAAGACCTTCTGATATTTACTCTGTGAATATTGCTGCTGAATCCTGTATTTAAAGGATTGGATTTTTGATAATAAATTCGCATTGCTCTAAAAGAACTGTTTATTTTCTTTGTGATTGTTCTGCATAAAATCCACGAACCCTCGGATCTACATAACAGTATTAAAGAGTAGATAAGCCTTGACTGTTAACTAATATACGAATTTGTTTGAATTGAATACTAATCGTTTGTTAGAAATAAAATATGTGCAAAAATTTGGTATTGATTGCAACAATACAGATATGCAAAAGAAAGATGAATACGGCTGATACATGACTCAAATCCATAGAAATTATTGGGGTTCCAATAACAGTTCAAAACCTTTTTGAAAGTATAATTTTAATCCATCTAGCTTGGGGCCTTTACTAGTGTTGGGGACCCACGTTCGCCAGGCGCTTAATTCACCTCTGTAAACAATCGGGGAATCGAAGGGCTATGGGGCAGTCAGGACCCGAGGACCTCTCCCTTGTGTGCGCCACTGGCCTGGACATATTACACATAAACAATAATTTTTGGGCAAAATAGATGCGACAAATAAGTGATGAATTTGTGGGAAAGAAATCAATATATAAAAATTCACAGCAAAATTTCAAACTCTTTTGTTTTAATTTTTTTTAAAGTTAAGATTTATCGAGAGTCATTGAGTTATATTATTAGTTATACATTTTATTTTGAGAATTTAAGTTCAGCGAATCTTTTAATATTTTTAGTTTTTCTACTCTTCTCCATGGGAACCCATTACCGTCAGAAGCCTCCAACTAACGTAATCCGCTTCTGATTATGACGCCCCTTGGGAGTTAGTTTTTGCAAAACACATTTTGTAGCAGATTTCTACTTCATGAAAGGAATCTACCTACCAAATTTCAAGTTTGTAAGTCTAATAGTTTGAAAACAGAAATAATTATCTGTAACCTCCCTGACACCCCCGGAACTCTGCTTATGTGGCGATTTTCGTTAAACCTTTTTGTGGTGAATTTCTATTGCATGAAAGGTGCCTACACTTACCAAATTTCAAATCTGCAAGTGAAATAGTTGTAGAAAACGGAAATAATTATCTAAAACATTACTTCAGCCCCAGCAATGCCCCTTGGGAACCGATTTTCGCAAAACCTCGTTTATAGTAGTTTTCTATCTGTAAAAGGAACAAACTTACCAAATATTAAGTCTGCAGGTTTAATAGTATTAAAACGGGAATATTTATGTATAACGCCCCTTAAACCCCCGCAACACCCCTTGGGAATGCATTTTGGCAAAACTTTTTTGTAGCAAAATTCTGTTCCTTGAAAGGTGCACACTTTACCAAATTTCGAGTATGAAAACTTTTTTTCGACTTAGAAAACGACAATAATTACAGTGATGGCCAAAATTGTGTGGACACTTGAAAATTCCTATGTTTTTTAAGTTTGTATGCTTATAGAAAATTTTACATTGCACAAAATGCAAAGTGTTTTATATCATTTTAAAGAAAATTTAACACTAAGCTCGATACAAATAAAAAATAGTTTATATGTCTGCAAAACCAAAAGGTTATGCTGCAATAACTATCGATATACATTAGATATTGATGATAGCAGTGAGTTATGAATGCTTAATGAGGTAGACATTATTTTGAATTACTGCTTCACATCGATGTTTCATTGAGTTAAAAATAGTTTTAAGCTCTTTGTTCGTAATTACATGATGCCAAGAAAAATTATATCATCAATTAGTTCATTTTTATTACTTGGGTACCTCATTCGGACAAGAATTTTCAAATGGTACCACAAGTTTTTGATAGGACTGAAGTCAAGACTGTTTCCTCGCCAGGACAAAAACTCAATAATAGTAGAACGGTACCAGTCTTTCAGATACTTAAATGTGAGGCAAGGAGAAGAATCTTGCTAAAAAATAAAGGAAGCATTGTTGGTAAATAGATCCCTGATGGAAAGTAGAAGTTCGGGTTCCAGAAATGTGTCAATGTATTTTATGACATTCAGTATGCTATCAATGATATGAAGGTGACTGATACCATCTACTGATATGCATAGCTAAATTATGTAACTATGTGGATTATTCAAAGTTGCCTGGGTGCAGTCAGGATGTAGCATTTCTGCTATTCTACATCTTACATATTTTAGGCTATTACTACCGAATAACGATATTTTTCTTCCGTACCTCCATATAACTTAAAACCAACAATCATTTGTCCAATTAAAGCAATTAAAGTGTTCCATTGCCCACTGTAGTCTTTTTAGTGCTGCTGTAAATTGAGATAGCGCTTTTTTCGTGGAATTCTACTTTTTAGTCTTACATATGCTAATTTAGTCCTAATTATTTTGGAACTAACAGAAACACCAGTATCACTCAGATCACTTCTGATGGCTGTCCATGAAATTCTTTATCTATTAGACATAGTATTTTTGTTCTTCTGTCATCAACAGATGTGGTGCACCTTTTTCGGCTTCTTCATGTTTTTTTTTTAATTAAATTTGTCTCTTGACTTCTTCAAAAACCTTTCATTCACTAGATGTAGGCACTGAACTGCCCTCCTGTTATGTAATTTTAACTCAGGAAATACCGCTTTCTTGTTACATATGTGTAAAATCTACTCTTTTATTTGACGTCATTGCTTTTTGACTAAATATCATTGTTATCCTTGCCAGGAAACAGTCCTGACCTCAATTCTATCAAAAACTTATGGAACGTTTAAAAACTCTTGTCAGAATGAGGTACCCATGAAATAAAAAACAACTAATTGAGGGCATAATTGTTTCCTGGCATCATGTAATAACAAATGTAGAGCTTAAAACTATTTTTAGCTCAATGTAACATCGATGTGAAGCTGTAATTAAAAATAAAAGCCACCCTACTAAGCACTGATAACTTACTTCTATCAGCAGTATCTGATGTATATTGATAATTATTGTAGTATAACTTCTTTTGCATTGCAAATATTTGAATTTTGTTTTTGTATCGAATTTAGTATTAAATTCTTCTTAAAATGATATAAAATACTTTGCATTTTGTGGAAAGTAAATTTTTCTATAAGCATAAAAACTTAAAAAACATAACAATTTTAAAAAAATGTCCACAGTTTTGGCCAACACTGTATATATAATGCCCCTTAAGGCCCCGTAAAGCTCCTTTGTGGTCGATTTTCACAAAATCTGTTCTTAGAGGATCTCTACTACATGGAGGAACATGCCTACGAAATTTCAAATCTGTGGGCTTAATAGTTACCGAGATATCGTGATGAGTGATTGGTCTTACGGTCTTTGTTTGGGCGTATGGGCCGCTGAGTGCTTCCCGATTGGTCGAGCTAATCTTTTGATAAATTTCGTGCACGAAGATAAAAAGTTCAAGTAGAAAGAGAGCTAAAAGGCTGCTCTGCTTTTTTAGGTAGGAGAACCCTGTCAGTGGGACTGTAGGGGGACTTTGTAGGCTTGGGGTCCTCGTATCATTGATACGCCTCTTTTGGCGGTACCTACGCCCCTGCTCTTAAAAATAATTTGCCCAACTATTTATAGTAAATTTTGGAAAGTTGTGGCAACATTCGAAAAAAATTAAATTAGCTTTATGTGTCCGACAAACGTATCTTATCTATTAGTACTGGCGTAGCTAACTCTGAGGTGGCAATGTATCAAAATTCCTTCGGGACCCTTTTCTAGATATGGGAGCCTTGTTAGTTTTACTGATGTTACACATGTTAGGGCCCTGTAGCTTGGAGGCACCGTATCACTGACATGGCTGATACGGCGGTAGCTACGTCCTTGTCTATTATGATAGATCATAGTTGGAGAACCCGTGGCCGCATTCGACTTCCATGAGTTTCGTGTGCGGCCTTCATTAAGCCCAGCACTTACTTTTAATTAATAATTAATTATATAAATTACAACAGTTTGTAAATTAATGGAATTAAAGAACGACATATAAATGCATGTATGTTTTATTGACTGCTCGTGGTAATAACCAATTGTACATTTCAATTGTTAAAGCGCCACCTTGTGCAGCATGGCAAAACTACCAAACATGCCCATGTAGAGGAACAACAAAGGCTTCACTTTATGAAGTTTGATCCAAATATATATATGCATGCTTACATAAATAAAAATACCAACAGTGAAATATAGAAAGTTATAACAATATTTATGAATTTAATAAATTCATAGTAAAATAATAATAATAGATGAATATTATAACAAAGTTTTTACTCTTATGTAAATACGAAAATATTTTATTTTGCAACTTTTTATGTTCAATTATAAATAATTGAATGCTTCACTTGCCAAATCGATTAACTCCATTTTTGGAATTTTATTAAATTTTAATATCAAAGCACTTCATTAGCTCCTAACTGTACATATTCAAAACAAATGTCTATAATAATAAGTATTAACACCACTAAATGACAAAATTGTTTTAGCCATTGATTAATAAATAATTTATGTCAGAAGCCAATCTGATTAACTCCGTACTATAATGTATTTATATCATAATAAAAATCTATTTAACCAGCTGCACTATTTTTCCTCTCTTACGGAGACGTCTGTAAGTTGTTCGTTTAATTTCATTTTATTCCCTTTAAGCAAAGAAACAAAAAAACAGCTTTTATCGCTCACTCAAACTAAGTACGAGAAAAATAAAATATAAATTAGTTGTATTCGAACTGCCACAAGTGAAGATACTTATAAATTTTAATTTTATTCTGAATTCTTTTTTTAAAACAAAATAAAAGCCGTTATAACATTAAGATGGAAGATGTTAATAAGAATTATTTGAGTAAGGAAAATAATGAATCAGACTGTTTTAAGTTTATTGAAATTGCTTCAAAGTACAGAAATACAAGGTGAATCAATTGAAATTAAATTTCTGGAAAGTGGACACAGTTACTTGCCTAATTATTCACAATTTGCTATCATCGAATCTCTAGTAAAAAAAGTTTAGAATATCTTTTCGCAGATGATTGGTATAATATAATAAAAACCTGTAAAAAGAAAGCACCGTTTCATATGGTTCAAATAACGCATCAGGACTTTTTCTCTACAAGTACTTTAGAAAATTCTATCAGTAATAGAAAAGTATCAGTTACAGGGATGCCAGTAAATTAGCTCAAAATGCACTGGATAAAATTAGAAATGTCGAAACCCCATCTGATACAATTTAAGTATGACTTTAATGAAGATACCGAATTTAGTGCCATAAATATACGAAAAAGTGTAGCAGGTAGACCACTAAGTCTGAAAAATATGATCCAACCTTTCTTGCATCCAACAGTGACAAGAGAAAAAAGGAAAGATATGAAGGACTTGTTGAAATTTATTCCTCCTATTAAACATGAGTATTATAAAACTTTAAGGACAAATCAACAGGATGGGAGTTCAAATACAGCTAACGAAGGTAACATCATTTATAATGATGATAACGCAATTTAAACAAAGTAATAATACTCGTAATATTATGTACGAGTAACAGAATAGTTATTCATTTGTGCTAAACTCTTTAATAAAACATATGTTTATATAATGACATTTTTCCGTAATAAAAGAATAATTCAAAGACTGAATTTGAATTAATAATTTGCTTTCACTTGCCAAATCGATTAACTCCCCCAATCTCGAAAAAATTGTAGTAATAATAACAATTACTCCAAGTATATTCCATCTTATACTTTCTATATGTCGTCAAATCAAATAGGCGTTTGTAATAATACAGTCTACATCGTAAATTTTGAAAAGAATTTTAAAAAACAACATATACTATTTTATCATTTTTCTCAACTTCTTGTTTTATGGAGTTAATCGATTTGGCAACTGAAGCATCCAAATAAGGATTTAATTTTTTTAATAATATTTCTATATAATGAACAAAATTGTTAAATCTGTACAAAAACGATAATAGTTTCATAAAAGTCGCATTTATAGGTACATCAACCCATGTAGCAATCTTTATTACTACTTAATTTACATGCGGCCTCTAATGGTCGAACTCACCATCGTTTCTTGTCCTCCCTTTTCTCAATGCTAGCAAAATTGTAAAATATACTATTTTCTTGAGATCCAAACTTTTACGTGTTGTAGCCTCGATGCTACTCGGTATTCATACGTTGTGATTTAACTTTCATATTTTCTTAGGTCAGTTTGAAATAACTCAGTCATAATCATTCTTCTACACTCTTTATTACAAATATGTATAACAGGACTTAATTGCACACTTTTAAGAGATACTATTGTTAAACGTTCATTAAAATACTCAGTAATATGGTAAACTTGCAACAGAAGCCGCACACTTTCGTTCAATGTCACACTGTCTAGTTTGAGGGCTTAAACACCACTACACCCTCACATTTCCGCGCTTCTACAGCGCCCTCTACAGTTAGGCTCTATCATATGTAATTCTAGTCAGAATGAATCCATGGTGAATATCAACTACTATTTTCAGTGTCACCTAATGAGCGGAAATGTAAATGAAACAATTAAAGAAATTCATTTATATTGATTCTTAGATTGACGGATGATTTTGTGAAGAGGTACCTAGACTGCGTCAGCAGTCTTCAACCCTCTATCTGGTTATTCGATGTTCATGGTGTTGCAGCTTTGGTTGGGAGATGAGGGCGTGACTTCAGGAGTGGAGAACCAATGAGAGTGGTGCTGTGGAGGTGGGTTTTGATTGGAGGTTGGAAGTGAGCTTTTAAACTGCACTAGCTTTGACTTCGAAGAATTATTCTAATTTTAGTTTATTATTTTAAAGACAACTATTATAAAGAGAAAATAATTAGGAGGAATTTAAAGGTTAAAATAATATGAGATTAAACTTTATCCATGAGAGCTTCTTGCTAGTAGGCAGGTTTTTCTTCGTCCGAATTTGCATTTTTAAATTTAGAGAGAAGATCGAGAATTTTAGGATTTTTCTTTACTAGGTTTGAAATGACATTAAAAGTTCCAGAACTTGTATTAAGTCAGAGGTATCATTTTCTTGGCTAAGGAATCCACGGGGAATCTTCTTTTCTGTTATCATTTTATTTTCATTATTAGTAGGGTTTGACTGGGGATTTCTCCACTAACAATGTTAGCTGAAAGAAATTCCTTCTTTAATCCATTTACTGGCGAAATTTTTCTTTTTTATTGGGTCAACGAAGGGGCACCTTTCTTTGGTTGTGGGAATTTGGGACATTTTGTATAACATGCCGAATGACCGTAGCCCCCGCAGTTAATACAAAAGGGGTTTTCCTGTCTTTCTTTGATTTGGCAGTTTTCGTAGCGTGCGCTTTACCGCATTTTAAACATCTGGGGTGCATGTGCAGTTCGCGGCAGTATGAAAAAAGTTATTACAGTTGAAACATTGGGTTACTCCTCTTACGAGGTAACCATCAACTTTCACTTGTAAGTAACCTAATTTTGTTAAATCAAATATTTTGCTATTATTGGCGTTTCTCGGGAGAAGTATTAGAAAATATGGAAGGGTTTTTGTTCTTTTCGAGATAAGCTGCGTACAGCTTTCAATTACAAAACCTTCTTCTACTAAATCGTTTGTGATATCTTCGATTTTAGAGAAACTCGGGAGACCTTTTATTACAGCTTTTATCGGTTTGTCAGGTTTACGGTTAATTACATAGAATTCGAATTCTTTATCCGCTTTCAAGAAGTGGATAAGAGTTCGATATTCTTCAAAATCATTTGTGAAAATTTTAATTACATCACCGGCAGTTCTATTGCGAATTTTTGGGAATTTTTCGAAAATTAATTTAATTTGATCGCGGAAATTCTTTTTGATTTTAAGCATGACAGGTGGGGAAGTTTAGTCGAGGGAGTAACTTCATCAGAAGTTACATTATTGTTAGTCGGGAGTGGATGTTTGACATCCTGTTCTAAGTCCGAGAAATTATTTCTCGTTTCTATGGGATTCTGGTTAATGACGGGGGAAACGGGCCTGGCCGTCTTTTTAGGAAAGATAAACTCTTCCGTGGATTCCTTGCTTTTATTTTTGCGCTTTTACATAACTTTTTCTTTTAACTTTACACTCGGTTTTTTCATCCGAAATGGGATTGTTAGAATTAATTTCTTCAACTACCAAGGTAGTGGGAATTTTATGCTCATTGCAATCAGTTCTAGTGCATGGGGAGGGTTTTCAGCTCACTTACCATTTCCTCCTTTTTCATAGCCATGGCTTGGGTGCTCATCCGGTAGATTTTGGAGAAAGAATTCCTGTGAGTAGGTGAACTTGCTAGGCTTTCATCGAGAAGTGACTTGTGAAGGGCTGAGATACCAGTGACTGTATCTCTAAGCTTTTCGCAGGCAGCAATTTTCGCTTGTCTAGTCGGCGAAAAGTCCAAATTTCCGCTGTAATCACTCATGATCGTCGATCCAAACGCGGAGCTCAATCAATCGTGGTTTCCATGATTCTTAGATATCACAATAAATGTTATATAAGTACAAATTAATCTTTTTCTGTGTGATGTAAAACTTTTGAGTAAAACTAAATTTTTAAAAGAGAAATAAAAATCGAACATGAGATTTTAATTTAACCGTGAGGTGTTCTAAATACTCCAGCGCCTCCAATATATGCTGTAAAGCAAAATTTGCCCTTAACGCTAAAAGATTGTTCATGGATATTCATCTACCGGAATGAATTTTGTCCTTAGGTCCAAACAGGATAGCTCTTACATAAATCAATAACTTTGTGTATATATATACGAGTACTTTGTATACGAGTGAATATAAAGTAAAACGTATATAGATCAAAGATATATATATTATGACTGAAATTATATTTTTTTATTCCCACTTTCTATAATAAAATAAAAAATATAAACAGTTACGCAATTGCCGGTATGAATGGCAATCGCAAATATACTAATAGTGCTTACTTAAACAAATCACTGCGTTAACAGTGAATATTGGAACTTCGAGACAGTGAATATTGGAATGACGAGATATAAGTGTACGTTACATTTCAGTTACTAAAAGCAATGCTATTTGGAAATATAAAGATGTTTACGGTATTCCTCATTTAAAATCTCATCATTTTTAAAATACATGCAAGTTATATTTAATTAGCAAGTCATAAATAATTTGTTTGGAGACTCAGAAACTAATAATTTAATCAATTAAATCCCACAGTCAAGGTTATTATAAATGAATGTCAAACTTTCTAGTTTTGCTGAGTGTTTTTGATTTTTTCCAAAATATTCGTAACGTAAGTAAATTTTTTTTATCATCACTGATGTCAGATGTAATGGACAATATATATATATATATATATATATATATATATTATATATTTGTAATGTGGAAATAATCTTTTTTCATCATTTTTTAAACAGCTGATTCTTTTGGTATTACATGCTTAGTATTTCGGGAAGAGATACGATCTTAAAAACTCATTTATATCGATACTCATATAACTCTCTTACCCTGTATCTATATAAAAATTCATCTCCTTTTCCTATGATGTAACTTTTATGAATAAAAATAATAGGAGAGAAATAAATAAAAATCGAGCTTTTTTTTTCACCTGCGCAGAAGGCACGAGAAGTTTATAACTGGGAAGGGTCTTCTGTAGTGCAGCGCCACCAGTTTAAATTTCAAGGCAGGAATTGCCCTTAACTCAGGATATTTTAAACTGTGGGACGCGTCACCTAAAAGTTCCTGGTCGAAAGCAGGAACAAAAAACAAGACCTGCATTTCGACCCGGTATTTTGCCGAGTCGTCATGTAAACGGGTGCAAAGAGGATGCGACCCTGCATTTTGCCGGTATTTTTCGTCCATGTAAACGGGGCCAGGAGGTCGCGATCAAATGGAAAAGTGGAAAATAAAAGTTTCTTTAAAAAAATTATTAATTTACTGAAAAGAGGCAAAGCATGCACAATTTCACAAGAGGCTGTAAAGACTTGGCACATAGCGTGGTTGGAGGTTTGGCACATAGGGCACGATAGACTAGAAAGAGGGCGCTGCTATGGACTTCTTTTGGCCATTGAGCGCTAAGGTCGAGAAGACGGTGATTTCGAATAAGAAAATGGAGGAAGATGTCTGTATTTCCCTATGTCATTTATAATTGCAAATAGAGTTGTAAATATAGTGAGATCTGCTTTGAAGGAAAATAATAAAAAAACGCTAAATCCGGTAAAGAAGATTGATATTTAATTCAACTACATGACGATACTATAGTTGGTGGCAGCTTCGGCTCATATCTAAAAAAGTGCCTTTAACAAAAGAAATAGGGGAAGTACTTTTTCTATCGGAAAATACCTTCGTGCGTATTCTAAATTTGATCTCAATTTTTGTGTTAAAATATGGGTACACTTTAAATACATCCAATAATTCCTAATTCATTTTTTGTATTAAATGCTGGATTTTGATTATTTTAAAGAAACATACTTATCCCTGCTAAGCTCGTTAACTTATGACTTGTTTTTATGTAAAAACAAAATTTTATCCTGTAAAAAAAGAAATCTTATTTTGTCTGTAGTTGTGTGTGTGTGAATTGAGTATATAAAATTGTTCTGTTTTAGTTAGAGTATTCTGATTCAAAACTGTGCTTTCTATTATATACAGACATAAATTAAAAGTTTCTCAAAGAGGTGTATTAAAAATCTGTATTGTTTATACAATATTAAGAATTTTTGTGTGTGTGAAAAGTGAATAATGAATAATTTATGAAAATTGTGAAATAGCAGTATTTGAAGGTGCAGTAATTGAAAGAAAAAAATATATAAGTATATATTTAAGTGTGTGTGTGTGGTAATATATTTGATTTGGAGTAATATTTGATTTCGCTGATTCAAAGAAATATTTATGGCTCTTCTGCTTTGTTAAAAAAAAATATTGACTGATTTCGTTCCAGAAGTTCTCAAGGGGTTAAATGTATAAATTTTATTTAGCTGTTCGGATCGTATAAGAATTTGTTTTTTATATAAATATTTGTTGAGTAAAATTTATGTTTTTGTAGATTCAGAATACTAGTGGAATTATTTTACTTCATTATTGCTTTGTAATATTTTATTTTTGCGAATACATGTGTGGTTTATTCTAGTGGGGAAAAATCTATAAATTTTATTTGAATGGTCTTCTTTTGAATTAAAACTGGTACATTACATTGAAACGTTTTGAATAATTTGTTTGTTTTTACAAATATAAGCAACTATTATTATTATTTTCGAGTTATGTGTGAAGTTGTAGAATTTTTATATACATAATTCTTTTTAACATATTTGCTCGCATTTGTTTATTTTAAATTGAAAGTAAATGACAATTAATGAATGACAAATTGAATTATGAAGAGATAATTTGGACTAATGTATATATTAGTTATAATTTAAGCGTACATTTTTTTGATGTTGGTAAAGTGTAAAATCGATAACTACTTTTTTTTGTTTAATCTATTACCGAAAAATAAGCTCCTTTTTACTCGTCTTATTTTAATTGTCTTTTTGGAAAGCATTCTGATCTTGTCAGCTCTTAAATCATGGCATATTTAGCTAAATGTAATAAACCTGATCTTTTGGCAGTACGTAAGGAAATGGGGGTTGAAATAGATCAATCCACAGCAAAGTGGTGGATATTAAGAAATTGATTCGAAATAGCCAATTTTATGTAGAAGAGGAAGTGAAGATAATTCTCGACAGATTCACATTAGTGATAGGAAAGAACAAGAAAAAAAATAAACATAAAGAAAAGGAAAGGGAAGAAAGAAGTAAACAAGAAGGAAGAGATAGGGAAGAAAACAAAAAGACAGGGAAGAGCGGATGACTCGAGAGGCTAGACAACACGAATTAGAATTGCGAAAATTAGAACTACCACAGCAGAGTCAACCATAGATGATGAATCTAAAAGTAGAAGGGAAATTGGACCTAAGATTGAATTAACGGAATTAACAACTAAATTTGATGAAAAACGTGATGAGATTAGTTTATATTTGATTAATTTTGGAAGGAAAGCAAAATCGGCTCAAGTACCAAAGATGGATTGGGTGGCCTACCTGTTGGTGGTTTTATCAGCAGAACTCTCTAATTCAGCGTACCTCAAACTGTGAAGCTCTCCCCCTAGGAGGTCGTGATAACTCTACGAGGGAAGCGCGATTATATTGAAAAGTCCAAAACAAAAGAAAATTTTTAAAAAATTATGAGTTTACTGAAAGTACACAAACAAAATACATTCTGACATAATACAAAATAAAATACACACTTACACTGATAAAATACGCTTATAAATGTATCAGGACTGCACACAAGGTATTTTATAATTTATTTACCAATAAAAAAAACAAGTTTAACAATTACCAGTGACCCCAGTGAGATTGTAATGTATAAAATTATATACAAAAACTAACACTTTTTTCTATGGAAACCACGATTGATTGAGCTCCGCGTTTGGATCGACGATCATGAGTGATTATAGCGAAAATTTGGACTTTTCGCCGACTAGAAAAGCGAAAATTGCTGCCTGCGAAAAGCTTAGAGATACAGTCACTGGTATCTCAGCCCTTCACAAGTCAATTCTCGATGAAAGCCTAGCAAGTTCACCTAGTCACAGGAATTCCTTCTCCGAAATTTACCGGATGAGCACCCAAGCCATGGCTATGAAAAAGGAGGAAATGGTAAGTGAGCTTAAAACCCTCCCCCCATGCACTAGAACTGATTGCAATGAGCATAAAATTCCAACTACCTTGGTAGTTGAAGAAATTAATTCTAACGACCCCATTTCGGATGAAAACCGAGTGTAAAGTTAATAAGAAAAGTTATGTAAAAAGCGCAAAAATAAAAGCAAGGAATCCACGGAAGAGTTTATCTTTCCTAAAAAGACGGCCAGGCCCGTTTCCCCCGTCACTAACCAGGATCCCACAGAAACGAGAAATAATTTCTCGGACTTAGAACAGGATGTCGAACATCCACTCCCGACTAACAATAATGTAACTCTGGGTGTAGTTACTCCCCGACTAAACCTCCCCCACCTGTGTTATGTTTAAAATCAAAAAGAATTTCCGCGATCAAATTAAATTGATTTTCGAAAAATTCCCAAAAATTCGCAATAGAACTGCCGGTGATGTAATTAAAATTTTCACAATGATTTTGAAGAATATCGAACTCTTATCCACTTCTTGAAAGCGGATAAAGAATTCGAATTCTATGTAATTAACCGTAATCCTGACAAACCGATAAAAGCTGTAATAAAAGGTCTCCCGAGTTTCTCTAAAATTGAAGATATCACAAACGATTTAGTAGAAGAAGGCTTTGCAATTGAAAACTGTACGCAGCTTATCTCGAAAAGAACAAAAAAAACCCTTCCATATTTTCTAATACTTCTCCCGAGAAACGCCAATAATAGCAAAATATTTGATTTAACAAAATTAGGTTACTTACAAGTGAAAGTTGATGGTTACCTCGTAAGAGGAATAACCCAATGCTTCAACTGTAATAACTTTTTTCATACTGCCGCGAACTGCCACATGCAACCCAGATGTTTAAAATGCGGTAAAGCGCACGCTACGAGAAACTGCCAAATCAAAGAAAGACAGGAAAACCCCTTTGTATTAACTGCGAGGGCTACGGTCATTCGGCATGTTATACAAAATGTCCCAAATTCCCACAACCAAAGAAAGGTGCCCCCTTCGTTGATCCAATGAAAAAGAAAAATTTCGCCAGTAAATGGATTAAAGAAGGAATTTCTTTCGCTAACATTGTTAGTGGAGAAATCCCCAGTCAAACCCCTACTAATAATGAAAAGAATGATAACAGAAAAGAAGATTCCCCCCGTGGGATTCCTTAGCCAAGAAAATAATACCTCTGACTTAATACAAGTTCTGGAACTTTTTAATGTCATTTCAAACGTAGTAAAGAAAAATCCTAAAATTCTCGATCTTCTCTCTAAATTTAAAAATGCAAATTCGGACGAAGAAAAAACCTGCCTACTAGCAGAAGCTCTCATGGATAAAATTTAATCTCATATTATTTTAACTTTTAAATTCCCTCCTAATTTTTTTTCTCTTTATAATAGTTGTCTTTAAAATAATAAACTAAAATTAGAATAATTCTTCGAAGTCAAAGTTAGTGCAGTTTAAAAGCTCACTTCCAACCTCCAATCAAAAGCCCACCTCCACAGCACCACTCTCATTGGTTCTCCACTCCTGAAGTCACGCCCTACTCTCCCAACCAAGGCTGCAACACCATGAACATTGAATAACCAGATAGAGGGTTGAAGACTGCTGACGCAGTCTAGGTACCTCTTCACAAAATCATCCGTCAACACTTTTTTCTAGATAATTTGTATTGCATATAATTAATCCCTTCACTACCGATTCAAAGTTACGCGATTCACTCCCCAGTGCCACCGTTTTCCACGTAGGCGCAAGTACGTGATGTATTAGGGGAGGAATAAATAAGCAAATCCTTTGAAAACCCTGTCAAGGTCCTTTTAGTGCATTCTAAGGTCTTCGGAATCGTCTTATAGATAGCAGTGCAGATAAAAGATCGTACTTCGGAAAGACGTATGTATACGTCCGGGACAGTTGAGCGAAACGTTTATATACACTTAACCTACCTTTATATACCTTAAGAGGTTAAAGTCGTTTTGTAGTTTTAGCATCAAAGTACAGTGTATCATTGAATCCAATACATTGTTATTGTATGGAAGGGGTCGATAAAAATTATAATTGGATATTGAGTCGCAAATATTGTAAGTTTGAGAAGCACTGCTCTAATTTGCTAGCTAGAGAACTTACCGAACAGGGAAATAATTATGATTTTGTAAGAGACCTTGTATTGAAGATGTACAGGTTGAACAGCGAAAAGTTGAAACAATATTTTTACAGACATCAAAAATCAGCAGAGAAGTCTTGGAGGAATTATGCTCACGAGCTGAATAGTTATTTCACAGAATGGGTAGCTGATTTGTAGGTTAAAACTTTCGAGCAACTGAAAGATCTATTATTCACTGAACAATGAGGTTGATTCATGTGACGTTGTAGTCACATGATAGTGAAAGCCACGGGATTCTAGCCAATCAATTCAAAAACTCATGTGACGTCATAGTCACACGATAAAACTATCTTGTGTTTCTAACTAATCAGTTCACGCGCTCCGGTGTTGCCAAGCTTTTTCTCTTTGCAGAAACTTCTCTTAAAAGTACATATGTATACAAAATTCATTTTATTTAAAAAATATAAGCATAAAATACGACTTTTTTAATTTAAAAAATCTTTTTTAAGAAATTTTTCCCTAACATTTAAAAAATCTTTTTAAACCCAAAAATGAAATTTGAAATTTTATTTGAGTTTTATAAATAGAACAAGTACAATTAGTTTAATGTTTGTTTTGAATTCACTGGAAAACACGTGTTTGTTTTTATCATGTGACTTCATGAATCAAGCCCATTGTAGTACCATGTTCCAGCTGAAGTAAGAGAGCATTTTCTTGATGACTGGATCAAGTTAAAAGCTCCCTATGAACTTGCAGAAAAATTAGACGAATATGAAAGCATCAAACAGAGTTTCCGAAGAGAAATCCCTAAGAAAAATAGTTACAAATTTCAAGGTGGCGTAAATTACAGTAGTTGTAGACCAAAAGAAACCCCTAAAAATTTCAAGTCCGAATTTCAAATAAAAAGGGAACCCGCCCATGAAAAAAATCACGATAAAGTCTTTGAGAAGAGAAGACAGCTTCGATGTTATGAATGCGGGTCTTATTCAGATCTTAGACCTCAGTGTGACAAGTTAAAGAAAACTCCAGTCCAAAGAAGTTTTGATGAACTTATGGCACGTTATACTAGCCTAAGGAAAGTAAATGTGGAGTAGTATTGAAAATTTTACGTGACACTGGTGCAACTCGTGACTTGATTTCCAAGAGGTATGTGAAACCACACATGTATACGAATGAGAAGGTGTGGCTAAGAACACCATTAGAAGAACTTTTGATATATTTGTCCCTCGCAGAAGTTGTGCTGGATTGCGAAAGAACAAAAAGGCTGCTGTCCTAAGAGATTCCCTAGATCAAGACATATATTTGCTGAGAAACAAGACTGCTGCGTTGCTTGAAGATTACAAAACAAAAGATGTGCAAATGGATATGATAAATGCCGTGCAAACTAGAGCTCAGATGAAACTTTTGGAAGTGGAAAACGAGGTTCAAGGCCAATCTTTGAACAGTTTGACGAATAATTGAATGACAACGTATCTGAAGATGAAAAGAAAAAATATTGAAGAAGTTTTGCCTGTGGCAAAAGAACTCAGTGCAAGATATAATAAAAACGTCTCCAAAGGTCTTAGTGGAAGGACAGCGCAAAAATGAACATTTGAAACCCCTTCTCGCACCGACGCAAAAATAAATGTTTCTAAAGAAAACAAATGTGTTTTAGAAAAAAATATGATATTCTTCAAGAAAAGAGACAAAAATGGAACTGAGAGAAAACGCTTAGTTGTCTCAGAAAAGTTTCGTGAGCAGCTGAAGGCAATTTGTCATGAAGGTACAGTTGCACATTTAGGTGCAAGAAAAATTAAAGATGCTTTACTCAAAACTTTTTTTCTGACGTAATTGTTATAGTAATGTAGAAAAGTTTGTAAAAATTTGTGACAATTGTCAACGAGTCGGGAAACCACAAGATAAGTTAAAAGCCCCTTTGAAAATTGTTCCGGTTATCTCTGAAATATTCATTAAATTGAATGTTGATGCTTGCGATCCTTTACCTGTCAGCACTTCAGGGAACAAATATATTATAACAGTTATTTGTATGTCATCTAAATATCCTGACGCTATTCCCACCCAAAATTTGTGTTCTATAACCGTCATAGATGCATTGGCACAAATTTTCAGTCACCTTGGATTTCCTAGAGAATTGCAAACTGACCAGAGAACATCGTTCATGAGTATACTTACAACAGAATTTTCGGACAAGTTCGGAATTCGAGTTATTAGAATTTTTGTACGACTTCCCCAAAGTAATCCTGAAGAACGGATGCACAGGACTTTGAAACGAATATTCCGAGTGCTTTGCTTAGAAGTTGGAGTGGACTGGGAGGAAATTTTACCCAATGTTCTGTTTGCTTTGAGAACAGTTATCGATGGTAGTACGTGTTTCAGTCCAGCTCAACTAGTTCATGGTCGAAATTTGAGAATTCCAATGATGTTGTTATATGAAAACTTAACCGACAATGTGCAGAAGAAAACAGCGTGGTCACATACGTTTTTGAATTAATGAACAGAATGAAACAATACCAAGAACTCGCTGTAGAGAATATGCAGAAAGCTAACGAAAGCCAAAACTTGTAGTATGAACTTAAAGCCGAGAAGCGGGAATTTAAAGGAGATCTTCTAATAGTGGCTTCATATAAACCCAATAAACTGTCAGTCAATTGGATAGGACCGGAAAAGGTTGTAAAACGACTTTCAGAAATCAACTATGTTATTCATTTTCTAGACAGTGATAAAGCCCAAGTATATCATGGGAATATGATGAAACCGTACTTCCAGAGAGAAGAAAACATTAACTTTCTTAGTCTGGAATATAGCTTGATTAAAGAAGAGGATGAAAAAATCCCCAAACTTGAGTTAGGAATTAAAGACACTGAATTATCAGATATTTGGATGAATATTCAGTCAAACACTCGACTGACTGCAGATCAGAACGAAAAACTTTCTAAACTGATAAAAAAGTATTCCCGCACTTTTACTACAGTACCTGGGTGCACAAATTTGGCCGATCATGGCATCGAGCTAGAGTCCGATAGACCTATTTATATATGCCAGACCTTATAGACTTTCCCCTCGACAATCAGAAATCCTGAGAGCGGAAGTAAAAAAAATGCTGAGGCTGAACGTAATTGAAAAAAAAGAATCAGATTTTACTTCTCTAATATTGGTAGAAGCTCCAGGGAAAGAAGCAAGACCCTGCATTGATTATCAGCGGCTAAACAAAGTTACCCGAACAATGTTCTTTCTATTGTCAAACATAGAAGAGTTAATAAAAAAGATGTCTGCTTCAAAATATATATCAGTTTTTGATCTGACCAGAGGTTACTGGAAGATCCCATTGAGTGAAAATGCCCAACGGTATGCTGCCTTTGTAACCAATTTCGGTACGTTCAAGACATTGCGTCTTCCTTTTGGTTGGAAAAATGCCACATCCATCAGTCGACTCATGGATAGCGTATTAAAAAATTATGAAGAGTATGCTGTGCCGTATTTAGATGATGTGGCTATTTTTTCCCAAACCTGAGAGGATCATTTAAAACTTTTAGATGACAATTTCTTCAGAATCAGTAATGCAAAATTGCACATAAAACCTTCAAAATGCCAATTTGCACAAGTTTATGTTAAGTATATCTTGGACATTTGGTAGGTCAAGGTTTATATAAGAACACCTAGAGAATTAAAGGTTCGTCATCAAAGATTTCTGAATTTCCACTAACAAGATTGAAGTTAGATCCTTTTTAGGATTAGCTGGCTATTGTCGAAGATATATTCCCGAATTTTCTGTAATCACAGCTCTACTGACAGATTTACTTAAAGTATCCGACTACTTGCGACAGCTTTTTGAAAAAGTGAAGATATGGGGATTTTTTTTTGTGATTTTTAGGTCTATTTAGTATATTTTAAGCAAAAAATCGTAAAATTGAATACAGAAAAAAAAATTATTATTATTAAAATGGAAAAAAGCTGGTAAAAATGTACAAAAAATTACATAAACGGTGCCCGCTCTGTACAAAAATTTTTCGAACAAATTCTCAATTTTTCAATTTTAATGTGTTACTTTATTATTCATGTTTGAAATGACCTTCAGGATAAAAGATATTTTAATTTTTACAAAAACTAGAACCCTCTATCTTAGTGACTATATGAAATTGCTTAAAAAAACAGTGATTATATTCACATAAAGGACTGTAAATTTTGAAATAATACAGTGATTGGTAAATCTGAAGGACAAAATACTTCTACTGTTATACAAAACATTTACAAAAAGTTTCATTAAATTATTTTCAAAACTTTTTGAGCAATCGCTGTCCGCGTTTGAGTTTTTCGAAAAAAACACATTTCGAGTAAAACGCATTTTAAAGTTTGACATCTTGTGTAAAGTTATGGCATTTTCTTCCGTTAAAACACTTGTAGTTTTTGTTCTAGTGAATGGAAAATAAAAAGCTTGGTATTTTTATTAAGCTAATAAGATGGTCTATAAAATAAAATCATAAAATAAAATTGTCAATTTTTGAAAAAAATCATGATTTTAGGGTAGTTGGATACCTTAAAGGCCGAAATCGAAAATCAACCGTTGATTGGAGTAGGTCTTGCCAGAATGCATTTGAGGAGCTCAAGACAAGACTATCTAAAATCCAGTCTCATACAGCCCTGATTTCACAAAATCTTTCATCATTCAGTATGATGCCACCAATCTTGGAATAGATGTTGGGTTGCTGCAAGTATGTAGAAACGAACATCCCATCATGTTCCTGAGCAAAAAGCTGTCGCTTGCAGAACAAAAATATAGCACTACGGAAAAAGAATGTGCAACCATTATTTTTGCCGTGCAAAAGTTGAACTGTTACCTGGATGGACACCAAAAGTTTGTCATACAAACTGACCATAATCTCTTGGTGTGGTTGGAGAAAAATACTGGGTCTAATCCAAGACTTTTAAGATGGGCCTTATAATTTTGCTATCATTTAATTATGAGATTGCGTACCGGAAAGGAAAACAAAATCAGAATGCGGATAGTTTGAGCCGTATCCCTTAAGGCTTAGGAAAAACACACTTGTAAATGGATGGAAAATAAGAATTTTCTTTATAAATTCTTTTGTATAGAATGATAGGTATTTTATTTTAATATTTGATATTAGTATTTTAATTTTTTGGTATTTATATATTTTAATATTTGATATTAGTATTTTAATTTTTTGGTATTTATATATTTTTAAATTTGATATTTGTTATTAGTATTTTATATAAAAATTTGAAATTTTGTATTTGTATTTTGATATTTGAAATTTGTGTTTTAATATTTGGTATTAATATTTTAATTTTTCGATATTTGTATGTTAATTTTTTGATAGTTATTAGTTGTACTTTAATGTTTGCGATTTGGTAGCAGTATTTCACCGAATGATATTTTGTGTATTATGAAGTTGACATTTTCAAATAGATTAGTAGGTATAAGTTAAATGCATTCCATTAAATAAGGTACGAATTTCGTATAAAACAGGTACTTTCACGTTTTTTTTAAAAATATTTTTTAACCGTTTAAAAGAAAAGGATTTAAATGAATAATTAACTCTCTAACGTTGCATAAACTGAACCTATGTGTGTCAAGTATATTTCAGGTACCACAGTAAAACTTTCCCCTCAACTATCGTGAAAAGTTTTCTCCGGGATGGGAGGAAATAATTAGTCTGTAAAGGCTTGGCACATAGCGTAGTTGGAGGCCTGGCTCATAGCACATGATAGACTAGAAAGAGGGCTCTGTTGTGGACTGTTTTGGCCATTGAACGGGAAGGGTAGAAGAAGACGGCGGTCTCGAACATAAAAAATGGATCGATTTATTGATTGAATATTAGCGTCGCAATGTTCAACTACACGAGGGCTTTTGGCGACGGACCACGTAATATTGAACCATGGTCAAGTGATGTGGACGACACCTGAGCTAGCACCCCCTCTCCTAATTACCACACCATACTGACGGGATTACGTTTCAGCTCTCGAGAGATTTAGCGTGCATCGTTGCCCTACACGGTGGGTCTTTAGTGGTACTGGGTTCGAACTCGTGACAAGACACAATCCGATACCTATACCACTCGGCTACCGCGGCCACACGTGAAAATGGAGGAATATGCCTGTAGTTCTTTATGTCATTTATAATTGTAAATAGAGTTGTAAATATAGTGGTGATTTGATTAAAAATAATAAACGGTAAATCTGGTAAAGAAGATTGATATTTAATTCAACTACATGACGATACAACAAGGCAAACATTTTGACACATTTACATTGATATATTATACACCGAAAATCTGGCGTATAATAACATGCATTTTTTAACACAAAGATATAAGAGTTTACAGGGGGCAAGTTTTACGCCAAGAGTATAAAAAAGAGAGGAGACCTTTAAAATTAAAAAAAAGATGAGCATAGAAAAACTAGACTTCAACATAGATCGAAATAGTGTTTATTTAAAAGAATTAATACGCCTTACCATGAACAGGAAGATCGCTGGATGTCACTGGGAACGCATGGCTCATGAAGAAGCGGCCTCCATCTATATCATAGAGTGAATGATGCCTGGGTAAGTAGCGGCCTTGATGAGGAGGGAGCATCCTGATTGTGTTGAGACGTGGTGAGAGGGTGTGGTTACAAGACACTGAAAAGTTCTGGTCGGAGATTCATCCTTGAGTGGCTGAGAGCTGGTCCTGTATTGATTGGTCTATGGGGGAAAGTGATCTGGCTGTGGATTGGCTGCCCTGAAGTTATTGAGAGAAAAATTGAAAGGGGTGCCTGTGTGGGTATGCCGAATAATTAAAGAAGTAAAAAGAAATGGTATTGAAAAATTTTAAAAAGAATTGATATATAATTTACTAGTTCATTTGCCAAGCAAATGATATCATTATATATTAAGGAGGGGTTATAGGAGTCGAGGAGAATTCTCCTCTCGGTCTTCACGAGTATTATCACGGTACATAATTTTCGAGATTTAGTATATGACTGTTAGTAAGTGGAAGAGAGTCGAAGAATTTAGTTGCTTCTAGTTTCTTGATAAAATTTTTTTAAAAGTTGGAATTTTAAGTGCTTTATAAATATCAGAATTTCTCATATACATATTTGCTTTACAATCATTCGAATAATAGTTTTATTTGGGAGGTATCAAGCATTTTTTAAATTTTCATTGGCGGCGTATCCCCACAGGACAACCATAACTCAATATGGGCCGCAAGACGGCTGTGTAGAAGGTGCTTTATTTTTCAGTAGTCATTGTAGAATTCCAGCATATTAGGGGTATATTAGTCTTAGAGCATTCGGAATTTATTTCATACTTATATGTAAAGTGTTGTCTCCAAGTGAGTTTATTATCCAGTAATAGTCCTAGGTACACTGTGTTTTGAGACCATTGTAGTGGTGTAGGTATAGTGTTGGGGGTATTGCAGATTTTCTTTTCCTTGGTAAACAGAACCGCAACAGTTTGTCAATATTAAGTTTAATTTTCCATGTGTATTAAAGAAAGTTTCTAGGAGTTGTAAGTGATTGTTTAGCGATTTAGTAATGTATTTGTGATTTTTGTGTGTCGTGGCTATGCATGTATCGTCCGCATAAATATTGAGGCTGGTCTGAGGATAAGTAGGTATGTCATTTATGTAAATGTTGAATATTATTGGCCCGAGCAAACTTCCTTGTGGGGCTCCGATATTCACTAAATAAGTATTTGAAAGTGTGTCTTTGACTCGCACTTGATACGTTCTATTAGTAAGGTAAGAGTTAATGATGTGAATTAAAGCAGGAGGAAAGTTGTAAATTATTAGTTTGTAAATTAGTCCACTGATCCAGACCCGATCAAACGCCTTCTGGATATCCAGGAAGACAGCTCCAGTGGAACGGCTCCTCTGAAATCCAGAAGTAATTTTCTCAGTCAGTCTGAGTAGTGGGTGGCAGGTAGAGAGTCTTTTAGTAAAACCAAACTGATTTGGGTTAATGAAATTTGTATCCGAGATAAAGGTGTTAATCCTGTTAAGAATGATATGCTCTGCAATTTTGCTTAATGAAGATAAGAGGGAAATTGGACGAAAACTAGTAGAGAGATGTATACTTTTTCCTGGTTTTTTAATTGGGAAGATAATAGCTTTTTTCCAGTTTTTTGGAAAATGTCTTAATTTTAAAATCTTATTTATTAAGTAGGTGAGAATTAGTAAAGCTTTAAGTGGTAGTTTCTTGATCATTTTATTAGTAATTAAATCCGAACCTGGAGCTTTATTATTTTTTAAATTCCTTGCGTAGTTCGTAACTTCTTCCAGGTCCGTAGGAGTAATATGAATAGGAGGAGGGTTAGCGAAAAAATTTTCGAGAGTATTAGTTACAAGAGTGTCTATATTAGTATTAAAATTATCTGGTCTTGGGTTATCAGTAAAGTTATCTTGAAATGAATCAGCGAGTGCATTTGCTTTTTGCTCATCAGTGATGGCAGAATTATTTAGAGTAGGAATATCGGAGCGCTTCTTACGGAAAAATTTTTGATATTGCCATAAGGAGTTGTCTTGAGTATTCATTGCTTCTAGTTTAGTTTTCCAGGTTTGATGCGAGAATTTTTAAGCTCTTTTTAATAATTTTCGTAGCCTATTATAATTTGTTTTGTGTATTGGGTTTAGTGGTGTTTTGATATGTTTTTCTCTTGGCTTTATTTTTAAGTCTTGTAAAGATTTGAATGTGATGTGGGTGTATGTGCTGTTCTTTTGTTTGTGATTGATTCGAGTAAGGTGATCGTGGGCGGAGCGAACAGTTTCTGTGAACAGATTGATTTTATTTTCCAATATTTCAGGATTATTAATGTTAATGTAGTCCAGAATTTGAATATTATTGTTAATGTAATCTGAGAAACTAGACCAACATGTGGTAACTGCTCTAGAGTTATCATTATGAATATTGGAGTTAAAAGAAAAATTAAGTAAGACAGGATTATGGTCTGAAGAAAGTTCCGGAATAGAAATGATTGTATATGGATAATGAAAGTTGTTTATAAGGGCAAAGTCTAGAGTATTTGAAGAATTATGCCCGAATCTAGTCGGGGTATCTGGGAAGGCAATGACGATGTCTAAAATATCGGTAAAGTTTTTAAGCTGGTTTCCACGAGTGGAATTATGGGAGCAGTTCCACGCATTGTGTGTGGCATTAAAATCGCCAAAAATCACACAATTACTGTTGATCTGTGTATTTTCTAAGTCAAGGGTGAATAGCATATTGTCCGCGTTTGGGGAATATAAATGCTGGTGATTGTAAGTGGGTTGGAAATTTGGTGGATTAAATTGTAACAATGGTGGCTTCTGGCGTAAATGAAGTTGGGGGTGTTGGTGGGTTGTAATGATTCAATGAATTTTAATTAATATAATTGTACCACCTTGCGCGTGACCTTCCACCACACGATCATTCCTGTAACAGGTGTAACTGTGTAGAATTCCAATGCAGAGCAACTTCAATTTCGCCCCGCCCAGTATGGCCCAGTCAGTATACTTCACAAAGCCTGAATTGCCGATTTTTACTTTAATAAGCCGTTTGCATTCCATGAACACAAACTCAGGCCAATCAATGAGCGACTAATCATCACCCCTTTCCATTAGCGCGATCAAACAGTGCGCTCAATTCTTTTTATTTAGTGGTTTCTTTGAGCTTTAGGTTGAGGGGTGTGGGGAGAATTGCTGCATTACTGAGTTGCTGAGTAAGCATTGAGAGTGGGCGAGAATAGTTTGCTGGAGAGTTTGAGTACAAAATTTAGATCTATTGCCCACTGTTTGTATTATTAACAGTGATGGGGACAGGGACTTGGTTGATTGGCCTGGTTTGTTGTACTCTCACACAGTGCAGCAGGAATTTCTTTTGCGGAGTGGTGCCATCTGGTGGTTGATTTTGGGGTTAGAAGTACCGGCGGTTTGTGAATAAGAGAACTGGGTCTGACTATGCTATTTACTGTTGGTGTAGCTATTGTTATTTACTTGAGTGCCTTTACGAGGCTTGGGGAATTTGGGACATCCTGAGTAGTTGGCCATGTGGCCGTATGCTTCACAATTGATACAGAATCTGTTTTCGACTTTTTGAATTACACAATCACGCGTTTGATGGGCTTCCCCGCATTTGAGACATCTAGGTGTGATATGGCAATTTTCTGCTGTGTGGTGGAAACGGTTACAAGAATAGCATTGGGTTACCCCTTTGCCATCGTAACCGTCCACAGTTACATTCATATAGCTTACTTTAGTTAGGTCGAAAATTTTGGTATTATGGATGTTTCTGGGTAACGAGACAAGAAAAATTGGGAGCGGTTGTTATTTTTCGGCCGATAAGTTGAGAAAATCCTTATCGACCGTGTAATTTAAATCTATGAGGTCATTATGTATGTCTTCCGTTTTGTGAATCTCGGTAGGCCCCTGATGACCACTTTAATTGGCCGTTCTTCTTTAAGGCTTAATGGCAAAAGTATTGGTATTTAAGGTCGTCTAGTTTGTGTGTATTACTTCTCTTCTTGTTCGTTGGTGTCCGTGTATAATTTAATGTAACTCGCCGGTGAGTTTATTACGGAGGTCAGTAAAAATATCGTTTAGTGTTTTCTATTTGCTTTCTATGATGTTCGGTGATCTTAAGGAAAATTGAGGGGAAGATTTTTTAACTGAGGGGTTATTTGCTTCTTAGGTTGAAGGGTAGTATTTCTGGGGATGTAATTAATAGACGTTCCTGCTGCATTGGTATCCCGGGGGTTTGAGAGTTTTAAATCTTATTTTCCAAGTTTATTTTAAATTTTCCTTGTACGCTAAATTAGGCTTAGAGACTTTTCCAGGGGGGAGGCATAAAAACTGTCTTCATCTTTTTCTTTTTGTGTTGAGATTTAACTGGGACGAAGTGGGGTCGTGAACAGGGCAGCCAGGGTATCACAATATGGAAGTGAGCAAAATCACTTACCGCTTGTCCAGGAGATTTTCAAAGTATGTCCTTTGCCCCAGCATCTCTACATAGGTCGGATCGTCTTCATCTTGTGCGTTGGAATGGCGGAGGGTCGTTAGCATGTTCTCAAAGCCCTGTGCTATGAGAGTGTAACGCCGGATATCAGCTTTGGTAGCTTCCAATTGTGCTTGTGGCAACAGCCAGTGCATGTATCTTTCTTAAGATGTAAACATTCTATTCTATAGTGAAATATTCTTGTGTCAAAATTCTAACTTGTGAACTATGCTATTACTTGTGAACTGTGTTATTACGTGTGAACTATTCTATTCATATTGAAATATTCTTCAGCATTGAAATATATCCAATAATATCAAATTGAACTTGGCCTTTTCATTAAATCAATTTTCTTTCAACAGACTGGAATTCGAAAAGCCAATACCTTTATTCTTAGATCACAATTTATTACAGTCCGCTAAATTCGTCGCTAGTGCTAATATACAGCCGCTGCCGGGTTTCTCTAGAGTAGTGGTCGGCAAACTTAGCCAAAGAGCCATGTATGAACATTACAACAATTTAAAAAAATTAGGAGCCAAAAATCTGCTTGTTTAGTATAAACTTGTAGTACACTAAATAAAACTAAATTTCATTCATAATAAATATTTATTAATGCGAACATAGTGCGCTTGCATTTCTTTGAAAAGTTTACGCAAGTTATGTTTGTATGTTGTTTTTAATTTTAGGCTTGATTTCAAGTTCTCATCAATAAGACGACTTCTCAGTTTACTCTTGATAATGTTCATGCGTGAAAAAGATTGTTCGCATATATATGTAGAACCGAAAAGAGAAGGAACAGCACACACGAGCTTTTTCAGCTGATCGCTCGAATCAGGAATACTATTCTAAGCGTTGAAAATGACCATGTCTTCCTTCTCCAGGTCATTCGAAACAGACCACTTGTGTTGCGAACTAAGATCACATTTTTTCTTCTCCAATATTCAACAAAAAGACGTTCGAATTTAGAGCGTCATATCTCCTTGTTTTTTAAATCCAGCAATTGTATTTCAAAGCTACCAATGTCAATTTCAAAAGGAGTAAATTTGAACTCGGTTATCGTAGCATTAAGAGGATTTTTGACAAATGCTAAAGTTACTCAGCTTTTTTTAAATTCCTGAAACCTGCTGAGAAATGCTTCTTCATATTCAAAATTATTGTTTTAAATGGTGTTTTTTAAAAGAAAAATTACTTTCTTGGCGATGCTTCAAATCGGAAAGCGAAACAATTTTTCCCATTCGAAATCCTAAAAATGGTTTTTGTTTTCGAATGGATTACTTCTTCTAACATCGAAAAATTAAAGTTTCCTTTCCTTGAGTTTATGATTTGATGAGAAGTCCCCCCCCATTATGAAATAAAAGTTTTGGATCCACTGATCGTCTGTTGTTCTGAATAGTGAACGCCCTTCTCAAGAAGAAATGTTTAATTTTCCCGGAAAAAGGACGCGAAACATTTTAAAACTTTTCCCTCTTGAAAAACCAAAGTATCTTGTTATGAAGCAAAAGATCAGGGTACCGCTCCATTTCAAAAAAAAAATTATTGAATTGCCGGTGATTAAAGCGGCAAATTGGAGTTGATAATGGTAATCACTAATTTCAATAACTTTAAAATTTCACCGAAATGTTCAGGTGAATGATACAATAATAAACAAGTATGTGGTTTTTTTTCCTTTCAAAATACCCAAAAAACCCTTTTTATTACGCCGGTCTTTTTGGCTATCTGTTGAAATCGACACAATTTTATCTGGGGGAATATGATGTTTACCCATACACACTCACACAACATTTGCGATTTCTCCACGCGTCAAAATTTTGGTTAAAAATCCAAAAAAGTTCTTCTTTGGGGCCTGAATGAGCATAAACTTAAAAAAAGTGAAACTTGCGCTGTTTTTTTATGTCACAAGCTCGTCGACTGCTATTGACAAACCCGAAACCAATTTCAGATCTTAGATATCTGGGTGATAATATTCGAAAAATTTTAATTGTTCCATCTTTAATGGTTTTGGCAAACAATAGTAATCTTAAATCTTTTCAGAATATCTCTTTTTCTTAAAATCCTGAAATAGTCTTCGGGTGCATTTAGAAACCATTTTTATGTATTCGCCTTTGTGTACGGTTTCTCTTTAGCAATCTCGGGGCAAAAAAAACTTGCTATTAATATTGGTGGAAGATTGCATCCAGTTATTAAACACAGAATGGACGAATCTTGATTCCTCGAATTTCCCTCAATTGTTTTCTTCCATGCATCACCGGTAGGATTTTTAAATACTAAATGATGGGGTTTTTCTTGAAATGCTCTAAATTTTTCTTCTTGTTATCCCGGAATATCCCCTTAAAAATAAGACTTGTCGGAAGTCCACTAGGTTTTGAATAAACCCCAAATTCTCTGCCCACTCAACTTTAAATTCGCTTTTTTCATCTTCCGTTTTTTTTTTGTTTTTTTTCGTATTATCCATTTTAAATTATTAAAAAATATTCCAAACATATTTTTTCTATAGCCCCCCAGAAAAAAAAGCGATATCATTATTAAATTGATGAAAATAAAAAAAAAAAAAAATCTTTTTAAAAAGAAAAATTTTTTAATATATGAATGCACTAAAAAAAAAAAAAATAATTGTTTCTATCATCAGAATAAAAAAATTTTTTAATATGACAAAAGGGAAAAAAACTTCTAACATTTAGACAAATAGAAGTTCCCGAAAAATTGATTACAAATTTTGTACCGAACCCACAAACATATATAACGGTTAATAAAACGTATAAAAATCCCTGTAAGACGTGAAGCTAGATTGAAAAATACAACTTTTAATAAGACAGGCAAGAGCAGACACGATAGATAAGAAAAACTATTCACACGGCTGGACTGTGATGAATTGGTACCCCATACTTTTAAAAAAGTATGCCTGTTTGCTTGTGGTCCCTTTTTGTATCACAGTATCACAAGTAGAAAAACTCAAATTTCACCAACGTACAGGGGGTTTTTCCCACAAAAAAAAAAAAATTTCATTGTTCGTTGGTATTTTTACAAAAAAAGTTTTTACATATATACCAAAAATTTACTTTTGATTTTAAAAATTTTAATTTATCAAAATGTTTTTTTTCATACCAAGTTTTTTTAAAAAAAATTTTTGGTTTTCAAGAATATTTGTAAGTCGCATTTACGGACCAAAAGAGACAGGGCTTTTGCCGCACTTTTGCCGACCACTGCCCTAGGAGAAGAGTGAGAAAAAACAAAATTCACCATATTTGGTGAGGACAAAAAATCCCCATGAAATATGTTTTTATTAAAATTGTATTTTTTTTTTTGAAGTAGTATGCCACTTTTTTAATCGAGATATTTAAGGGTTTACGTTTCAATACGTTTAAAAATTTGAAATTAATAAAACTTTTATAGAACAAAATTAATAGTTCTCAACATATCTTATAGATTGCTTTTTTTTAAATGAAAAAATATCGTTAAATTGGGAAAATGCTATCAATAACTTGATTTTTTTAAGTATTTATTTCACTTTCAAAATAAATGGTCATTTTCTTTAGTGTCATAAGTTCATTTATTACATCTTTTAAAAAAATTAAATTTTTATCGTTTATAAAAATTAATTTTTGCTCCATTATTACTATTTTAAATCGTTTTAATAATTTTAAATTACATTAAACCCGTTTTATGTAGTTAACTTAAGAAAAACAGAAGCATATAAAGATTTTTAATTTAAATTTTAAAAAAATTTATAATTTTAAAACCCTTTATTAACTTTTATAAATTTATATTTTATCGGGAAAAAAATATATCGTTTTATATTTCAAAATTATGTTACTGATATTCTATGCAAAATCTATATATTCATTTCAATAAGTATAATTTTTAAGGAAAAAAAAATTTTTATCATAATAATTTAATGCATACAGAAATTTTTCCCAGAGATGTTTAAAATGAAAAAAAAAAAAAAGAAAAAAGATAGTCCCCCGAAATATAAAAAATATTACGTATGAAAAAAGCAAAGACAAAAAAAGGGGCGTCATTTGGCGCGAATTTTTGGAAGAATGAATCATGAAACTCGATTTTGGAAACTCGTTGCTTTTTTTCAACTTATGCGTTCATGGTTTTAAAAAAGAATATTTTTTTTAAGATGAGATTAAACAAAAAAATATCTTTAAACCAAAAAATTTTATAATAATTTACTTTCAAAAAAATTTTCGGCACTATTTAATTTAAACCCAAAAAAAAATTTGGGAACTTTTTTTTTGCAGATTGTTACTTTTTTACCGCCCCAACGCTACCAACGAGGAAGAACAGAGTTGTTTCCTACCTGGTCATATGCGCTTGTTTTCCCCGGAGTTTCTTCCCTCAGCACCGCACATTTCTGCGTTTTACGTCAGTTGCCCGGGGATGATGCTATAACCAGTTTGTTCTGCAATTAGCACTACATTTGTCTTAAGGTGAATTAGGGAAATTTTCAATTTTTATTTTTCTTTGTTATTATGGATTCCACTCAAAAAAAAGGAAAAACGATATTCGGAAGGGAAAACTATTCAGGGCCAAATACTTTTTTTTCCCTCAGAAAAAATTTTTTGATTTTAAATTGAATCAAAAGTAAGGAGTATTCATGTGTGATGCTCCTTTTTTTTAAATGCTAAAATCTTTTTGAGTGAAAATTAGTCTGTTGTTTTTATGATAATGAGTCTGTTTTGTGTGATAATGAGTCTGTTGTTTTCTCTGGAATTTATTCGTGGTGAATGAAAAGGGTTGACTGGGGGAAATGATTCTGTTAGCCTGGGGTGTTTTTTGTTTATTCTGATTTTTTAAAAAACTTTCATGAATTATAATTTGAAACGCCAAGCAAATAAATTCACCGAATAATATTGCATTAATCGACTTTTAAAAAAATGATCGATTTTAAGTTTTGGGGGAGTACCCCCGTCAAATTTAGTAGCCAAAATCTTAAACATCATACGAAAATTATACTTCAACGATTAATCAAACGGGTAAATAGATGTGTCCTCTATGTTATGGTAAGTTTGAAAAGGGGAATAATATTTCATTTTAAAAATGTTCAGATATTGGTGTGAATCCTATATTGAGCTAGAATTTAATTCATTTAATGATTTTTGACATGGAGGGCAGAAATTTAAAATCACAAAGTCAAACTTTTTTTTTTATGGTAAAAAAAATTTAAAATACAGGGTGTAAAATACTATTATTTCAAAGCCACCCCGTTCAGGAAATTTTGTTTCAGACACAGTAAAGGTTTCCGTCATTTAAAAATCCTTGGTAGCAATAAAATAAATGCATATGGTCTAGTTGCGTTAAAAGTAACACAGCATACAGATGGCAAATAAGTAGTATCGTATCAAAAATACATATTGGACACCAAAATGATATAGATAATTCCTTTTTAACTGCAGATGAAAGGAAAATTATATCGTCAAAGATAGCTGCAAAAAAAATTTTGATGAAATTAGAAATTCAATATCAGATGCTGGGCGGGGGGGTCCATTCACTTACAAAAAGATCTACATAACATCGAAAATCTTTCAATCTTTTTCTTCCACTTCTGTGAAACATGAAAGGATGAGATCAGTGTAGATATGTGCCTGAAAAAAGCAAAATTGAAAATCCGTGTATTTTTGTTTTTTTAAAACCAAGGATTATCTTCTATACAACATCCATTTTAATCTAAATTCTCCAATCTTATTATTTAAAAATACATCCCGCTGGGCTTACTGTTATAGCTTCACTGGGACATTAATGCAAACATGCACAAAGAAGAAGGCAGCGCACACTCAAATATTTTTATCTTCAAGGGAAAAATTTTAAGATATTAGACAAGTCTATAGATAGTGATATGAGATTCGTAAGAGACAAAATGATTGATCCTTTAATTACAGCGAATAAAGAAAAATTGACAGATCTGAGAATCAGACACAAAATGAGTAAAACAGTATCTTTACAGGTGATAGAGAATGAGAATGTGTTTCATCAACACGTAATACAGAAATATGAACAATACATAAAATAACGAAAATTTTCATGTCGCATACAGTACCAGGTAAATGATTCACCGATATATATGCAGCTGTGTTAATTCTACAATTAGGGGAGAATATTGAACATATACATTTTTTACATCAGCTAATTAAAAAAACATACAGACATGGTGAATCTCGACTTTTATAGATGAAGAAAAAAATATTGAATGAAGTAACTAAAAAAACCAAACCCTCTACTTCAACACAGAAAGGAAGAACTAATACAAAAGTTCTGGGGAACAAATAAAAAAATGATTTGACTTGGGGCCCCAAGTCTGAATCACGTGACGAGGATACTAACATTTTCGTTTTGTTTTGTATGTGGATTTTTATACTTGCTATGTTTACATCTTGTCTGTGGTTATGTCTGATATCTTATTAATTTTTTTATCCTTATTTAATAATTGGGGAAAAAAATTTTTGTAATTTTTTCCAAATTTTGTTTTAGTTAAGTATATTTGTCATTTGGTTTTTTTGTGCAAAAGGTGGTTACTTCAGTGTTTGTTTATATATTTATTAATAGTTTTGGGTTTTTTTGCTTATTTTATTTAGTTCTTTGTTATTATGTAGTTTATTATGTTTACTTTTCGCACAAAAAGGATTTACAGTATAAATTGAGACCATTGGGTTTGGAAAAAATTCTCATAGGTGTCCCAATTTTATTGGTAGATAGTGTATCATTCCACATAAATTCATAAAATAGTTTAATTTGTAATAAAAATGTAGAAAAAAATGGTAACAGTTTGAAAAGTCAATGTTTATACCTTTTATTGTGTGATTCCGTTAGAAATTATAGCTACAAATGTTTAATTTTTTTCAAAAATGCTATCTCTTTAAATTTTTAAGAAAGAGGGAAAATTCAGAAACATGAAATGCAAGTAAATATAACAAAAAAATTTTTTAAAAAGATTTGTCAGTAAATTTTGGGTATTTTGTTTATTTAAAAAATTTAACATATTTTAATGTTTAACAAGAGATATACACTTTTGAGAGCAGAGTGTATCAAATAATAGTTGGGAATATGAAAGTTTTTTATTAATAATTTGGAATTCTTCTGTGATGGAAATGAAATTGTTTTTTTAAAAAATTTAAAAAACATGGGGGATCTGAAATAATCTAATAATAAACAAACATTTGAAAGTTTTTTTGTTTAACTTCCTTTATTTACCCATTAAAAGTTTAATTTTTTTAAAAACCGTCACTAACATTCAGAAAGAAATGAACTGGAATTTTTTAAAAAAAATTTAAAAAAATGTTTAAGGAAGTATGCGTTTTTAATAAAATTATTTTAAGTAAACAAACTAAATTGTTTTCATGAAAATTACTCGTATAAAAACAGAAAAATTTTTATCGGCAGTTTTATTTTAAAAATCATACATTTTTAAAATACAATTTTTTTTAATTAAAAAATTACATGAATTACTATAAGTAAATAAAAAATTTCTTTATCTGTTTAAAATCAGACTCTGTGAATGTATCACTTTTATAAGGAAAATAGAGAACAATGAGGATCTAATGCCAATATTCAAAATGCATAATATCTTATACAATTATTATACCTCAATTTGTACATCTTATTGATAATATCTAATAAAATTATCTGGAAATCTTATAAATGGCTTTTTCAATTTACTTACAACAAAAGAGTATTAAATGCACAACCCGAACAAAAAAAAGATCAGTAAAAAAAAAAAAAAAAAAATCTCCCCAAACCAAGATTAAATAAAATAAAGCAAGGCCAAAACATGCGAATTTTGAAATTTTTTTTTTTATGCATCTCATTAGGTTTTATGACATAAAAAATTTAAATTTTAAACAGAGACATGCAATTAATATAAACAAACAAGTAATTGGGGTCCTTTAAAATCAATTAAATCTACTAGATAAACAAACTTGTGACATAGGGAAATAGAAAGCAAAAAAAGGATACTGATTTTATTTGTAGGTTGTCAACAAAAATTTTTATAAAATTTTTTAGAAATTGTATATGGTGTGGATCCCGATTAAATGAAATATCCTAAGAATTTTAAAATTTCAGATCTTAAATCTATACAATCAATTTTTTCTGAATTTACATAAAACAAATTAGAATACTTAAATCACACATATATATATATATGCAACTTATAGAAAGAAGTTTTTAATAAAAGAAACAAATACACGGGAAATGGCAATGTGCACTGTAACTAATTTTTTTAAAATATCTCATAAATTTTTTTATGTCCTAAAACTCAATTAACCTTTGTATAACATTTTTTTTTATCATAACTGTAAAATTACATATTTTATTTTTTTAAAACCAATTTTCCTTATATTAATTTTATTAATAAATATTTTTATTTATATACAACATAAAATAAAATTGACAAAGAACTTTTTTTTTAAATTTTCCCCTAATTTCAAAAAATTCCCACAATCGTTCCTCCCCCAAAATATACAAAGCATTATCTTCTGTTTTAATGGGAATATTTGATTTTTTTTCACTGAATATACAACACTTAATGCATAAAACCCATTTCTACCAGTTATTTTTTGTATAGTGTTAAATATAGTCAGTTTATCCAAACAAACTTTTTTGGGGTTTAAAATATATTGACATGTTATTTCGTTTTCACTGATTAACATAAGGGATGATGATTCTTCTCATGTCGAGGTTTTTTTAAAAAATAAAACTTTGGGTTTAAAATGGGGGACTTTTAATTCCTGTTTCACAGGCTTTTCCCTCACAAACCCTTTCCAAGCACAATAAAAATATGAGGCAGCTCTTTTCAAATAATTTCATAAATGATTGAAAAAAAACACCCCTGGACAAAAAGATTTTGCATGGATTGTTATAAGTAAATTCATGTTTCTTGTCTCCTGAAATTTTAAAAAAAATAGTTTTTCAAAAAAAATAAATTTTTTTTTAATGATTTTCATTTGGGGCAAAAAAAGTTTATCAAAAAATAATTTTATTTTTTTTTGAAATGAACTCTTTCAAAAAAAAAACAAGACACGCAGAAAACGGTAGACCAAAATAATACCTTTTTAATTCTTATTTTAATAATAAATTGGGGGAAAAAGGGGTTTTTTTAAATATGCAATTTTATACAAATTTACTTCACAAAAAAAATTCTAATAGAATCTTGCAACCAGATGTGCGATGTGTATTATCTCACGTTTCTCTTATTTTATAATTACAACGTCAATATAGAAAAGGATATTTTTTTTTTAATAGAGAAAATTTCTGAATTATAGTCATGTATGCAGTTGGAGAAATTATTTTTTTTTTTATTTATGAATATTTATTTATTTATTTATTATTATTTTTATTTTTGAAAAGAAAAGTTATATTTCGGAAAAGTATTGCTAAATTTAAATTTCATACAAAATCTAAAAGGTGAAAAAAAAAATAAAAAAGTATCTTTTTTGTATATAGTTAACTGTTTTCTACGCAATTTTATATTTTAAACTCTTAGATAGCAAATTAAAACATTTGATTGATAAAACTTTTTTAATTTTAATAAATAAAAAAAATAATATAGAACATAAAAAAAAACAAAACAACGGTAAGACAAAAAAAAAAAAAAAAATTTAAGGAAGTCACATTTTTTTTTTTCCCTTTATGGGAATGAAAATTTTAACAAAAATTGCCAAAGTAGCACCATGAAAATTTTTTTTTATCTATATTTTAACCCCAACCCGTAAAAAATCACACAATTAAAAAAAAAAATTATTTAATTAAAAAAGTGAGAAAATAATGAATGTTTAAATTTAAATTTCCGCTAAAGCTAATACGTGGGGCTTGAAGTTGAAAAAAAACCCAAATTTTAAATTTTTTTTTTTTATTCCCTAAAGTTGCTAACGCATTGGGGTAACGTTTTTTTGAGGGGAAAATTTTTTTGACCCAATTTTGGGGCGATTTTCGCCAGGTGTCGCTTAGAAATGGAAAGTATTGCAACAAATTT
>BMAV01016941.1:0-24888 GCA_019973955.1 Trichonephila inaurata madagascariensis | reverse complement strand
CTTACAAGGAAGGAATTTGTAAAAATTGAGTTATATGAATCTTGTTTAAACTTAAAAGATTTTGTAAATGTTTCGTATTACACTGTTGTAACTTAGCGGAGCACTTAGAATTTTTTAAAGATAAAAGTAAAAATAATTTCCAGTAAAATGTAAAATTCTTATTTTAAGTTTCAAAGTTTATAATTTATACGTATTTGAAAAACATAATTGTAAAACTTTTTGGTTTGGGGATTTATAGTCGTTCTAAAATTTATGAATTTTTCTGACAGTTAGACTTTGTTCAAATATCCGAAAAATGAATTTAGAGAAGTGAGAAGATTCATTTAGTAATCATAATATTTAATAGGAATGTAAATGTGCTTATTTTAGAATTAGCTAAGCATTAGAAATAAAATTTTATTCAATTCTTAGCGATCATAAAAAAGCACTTAAGATTAGTGAATTTTTAGTCAGGTATTATTAAAGTTATGCATCACACACACAAAATCACCTCTCTATTTAGAAAATTTCATTTGATTTTGAGTACAATTTACTATACATGGAGGTGACATAATACTCTACAAAAGAATTTCGAGATTATTATAGGTAGTCTTTCATTTTCGATTTTCGGAATAATAATATTTCAGTACTATTCTCAAAGTAAAACAATCATGCTTACTTAAGGAATTTTTGGTGTTGCCTAAGCCAAAAAGCAATTAACTCACTAAAAAATACAAAATGATTGTATGCATGACAAATATTTTAACAAAGGAAATGAATATTCTAGGTTATCTAGATTTCGAAATTTCTAATATTAAAATGCTTACAAAATGTTTCAGAACAAAGATATTTGATTTTTCTATTATGTACATAGTTAGTTTTTTAGACTCCATATTTGATGCTTTCTCGTGAATAAAGGAGAGCGTGGAAAGAGAATTGTGAATAAAAAAGAGCATAAGATTGTAAATCATTCTATAAAAACACATTCAAATAAAAATAACTCCTCAACATGCTAATTGGTTATAGCTAGACAATAAAATAGATGAACCCAAGCTTAGATACCGTTCTATACTGCACAAATTCCTTCAGACAAGTGTTTTTGTTTGAAATTGTTTGTGAATCACCATAAACACACAAAAAACTGGTTTTATCTGACTTGAGGTGATACGACTGTTCAACTTTGACAATACCAAAGTGATTTCACTGGATTAGCTTCAATTGTGAGGCTAAGAGTATTATACAGCGATACTCAACCGCCGGGCAGCATGCGGCCCACTGAGCCTTTTTAAGTGGCCCGATCCTATTGGTCTGAGAAATTCACTTATTTAAGAACATTGTATTAAAAATTTGGTGGGAAATTCTTTGTCAATAAATCAAATATATCAATTTTGCTTTTTGTTGTCGGTGTCGAACGGATATCTTGCAAGTGAAAAATATTCGAAAAAAATATATCGTTTCGAGACGTTTGGGAGGTTGATTACTTTGTAGTGAAAAACAAACATGGATCAGTAATTGTTTGATTTGTCACGGGGTGTGTATTTAAAAAAAATCCCAAACCCGAAATCATTAATGCGCTCTTCCTAAAAGATCTTTTTCAAGAGGTGGAAAATAGGCTTTCTTGAAAAATTTTTTGCAACAGCATAAAGTGTTTTCCAGTGGTAATATCCCAGCGGTAACAAAGATATCCTATGAAGCTGGTTGCATTATTGGTAATCATATGAAACCGTTTACTGATGCAGAAATTGTGAAGGAGTGTTTCTTAAATGCTTCTAATTTAGTGTAAGCGAGAAAAATAAAAAATAATTAAACGAAGCAAAACAGGAGTTATAATACTTTGATAAATTTTCCAAATTTTAAATTTCTAATGTTATTTTGGGTTTCAAAAAAGCATTTCTCCCCCGCCTCCCAATTTATCCCAGTTGGGGCCCCTGGAAATAGCTAAAAGTTGCAAAGAAAAAAAAGTTTATTAGCCGGTATAAAGGTGGATATTAGTTTTTTGCAAATGTGTAACACCCCCTTAACCATTTTAAAAGCAAAAGTTTTTCCTGAAATATCAATTCAATGATGGTGATAGATTAGATATCCTTCTGCACTTGTAAAAAAAATCAAGGAATTAAAATTTGGCAAAATTAAAATATCCGGGCCATGATCCCCCAAGGATAGAAATATATGGGTGCAAACGCAAACTGCTGTAAGAATTAATACAATCTTAATAAGAAATATTAAAATTAATCTTGAGAAAACAAGTTTATAGACTTTAAAAGAGATTTATTAACAACTAATTGTGATGTTAGTAGTTCAAAAGGGGCAATTTGGGGTTCTTTTTTTCCCAGAGCAAGAAGAACAAGGAAAAAAAAATTTTTTTCTTTTAAAATGTAGGAAAACATTTAAATGGCTAAAAATATGTTTAAAAATTTTACTGACGATAGGAAGATTACAATTTTTTCAGTAATGAAACTAATTGTGCAGTGTTATAAAGGAAATATTGTGTGAGAAAAAGTGACAGAGAATCTTAGCATGGCTTAACTGTCAAACACCCTCTGAAAGTCAAAATATATTTACTAAGTTCACTATGTTTAAGAGGACATTTTTACTAAAGGAGATAATACTTCTGATGAGCATATGTATTTATCAGAGTATATAAAACATAGTATGAATAAAACGGGTTTTTTAAAAGTGATTTTTTAAAAATTTGCTCCAATTATTTACACAGTATAGTAAATTAAAATTAGATCAAATATTTCTAATAAATGCTTGAGAACTACCTAAAAAAACCAATTTCAGTAAGAAATCGACATTCTACAAAGTGTAAAAAATAGAAAAGGATTTCTTAAACCAAACAAATACTTTTAATTATTACTCAAAAATTCCTTCAATAAGCATGATGTTTTGTTTTTAAATATAAACATAATGCATACATTTTTATAGTACTAAACAAGTTTCTTAAAGTATTTTTTTCTTTTTTGGAAAAGTTTGCAAAGAATGTAAAAGGTTACTATTGTTTCTTACATATTTACATCGCAAAATTAATAATTAATTTATCTGCAAGATTTACATCAGGTCTTTTTGTTGACCATTAAAAATTCAAATATTGTTTGAACAGGAACAATTTCTCGGTGTATTTGCTGTGTGCATGTGAATCCGCCATCTTATTCATATATATTAACTCATCTCCTCTTAATAAGGATGTAGCTCATATTCCATCAATTGCATGTCGTATGGATGGTTCTGTTGACAATTTGAGAACTCTAGACTAGTTCATCTATTGCCAATGGCTAACCACCAAATATCCTTGTCCTATTTGGCGAGTTCAGCAAAAAACAGTTCATCATCCTGAAAATTATGCAAGTAATATTGAAAGCCATCAAAGCCCTCTATATTCCATTTTCTAATAATATGGCAGAATTCCATTTAGTGGTTTTTAGCATGTTTTCTTGGCTCAATCCAAGCACCGGACTATTTGTGTTATTGAACGCATCGGAGGATGTTTTTCTTTTTGAACTAAAAAGCTTTGGATCTTATTTATTATGCACATTGTTTCTGTAGATATGTGTCAGTTCTACTAGTATCTCGACTTTTGGGAGTGATAAATGATTCCCCTCCCCCTTCCTTTCTTTTTCTAAGCTCCAGGTGAATTTTTCTTTCATTACGAGGAGTGATGATTATTTTGTCATGTTTTTTGCACCCATTTGATCTAGAGTTTAGGGAAATGCTATAAATTGTATTGCGAATAACTTGAAGTAGACGGGCAATATCTGGTGCACATTTAATCGCCTTTACTCAAAATGAGCTAAAGATTGTCCTTTTTGAAATTAACAATGATATTCCTGTGGACACTCTTTAAAAAGTATACTTTATACTACATACAATTTTTTTTATATAAATATATTGCAAAAGAAAATAATCAAATGACCCCCCAACTTACCACACATCATGGTTTGCCAATGAACACCATTGAATGAATTTTGCAAGAATATTTATAAATGAGCAATGAAAACATAGCACATTTTTCGAAAATGAATGTGATAAATAAGAAATATTTATCACAGAAAACTACTATTAGAAGCATTATTAATAGCATTAATCTACACACAATAGAATAAAATTTACACAAAATTTCAGTGGCTGCCCACTTTTTGTTCCATGATAAATGTAAATTATTTGCTCAGTTCCCTATTTCGTAATTTAAAAAAAATAAATTATTCGAAAGCAATTTTATTATGATTGCAATAATGGTTATCTTAGTCTGGAAACACAAGGAAGATTATTATTCAAATAATGTCAACACGGCATCGATAACATGTAGCTTTTTAATATAATTGACAGTTGTTGACTAAAAGCCTTTAAAATCTATGACTTTTTAAAAATTTTCCCCAATATTTTTCAACGTTGCTTTTATTTTTATGCAAAAATACCATTTTAATTCATTTATTTAAATTAAAAAATAGCCGAAATATTGAAGAATTGTTAATAAAGTAATAATATTTTTAAGATGCATGAATTAGAAAGTAAATCCCATAAGCTATTTACTCAATGTTTTCTACAAGAAACTGAGAATCACACTTATGACATACTTTGTAAGAAATGTACTTTAAATATGATATATATTAGAAATTCAGATGTATAATCAAATATAAACTCGCATATATTTGTACATTGGTAAGCAATTTAACTGAATAAATATTATAATTACAAATAATTTCGAAAAATAATCTAATTGCTCACATACTGTAAAATGTTATTTAATTTTAAATGTCAAATAATGTATGAGTTAAAAGTCACCCAGACATGAAAAATAAGAGCTGTGTCTTTTGTCTCAGTTGTAAATAAAATATTCTAGCGTTTCTGTGTAAAACTTCTCTATCTTAAATTTATTTCCCTTATTTCCTAAGGATCCGTTAAAAATACCATAGTAATTTATCTAGAAGAATATTTACTACTAAGTAACTCCCAATAAATGTTTATTAGATGAAAAATGGTTGCTATCACAAATGTAGCTAGTTAAAAATAATTTTATTAACGTAACTAGAATTTATAAAGCATATTCTCAGTAACTGAAAATAAATTGATCGTAACTAGAAAACTATTATTATCGATTGAGAATAGGTGACAGTATTGCTTTTCTTATGGGTATATTACTTTGTACCTCAATATATTTGATTGATTTGAATACATTGTTAGCTATTTTAACAGTTATTGCATTGGTTCCTCTCTCTTGTGAATATAAATATATAACCTATAAGAAATCATTAACGCTATCTTGGTGCCATGGTTACCGACATAAACGCTTGTTTTATTTTCAAAGTCAAATATTTGATAAAAGAAGTATATTTTGTTTATATTTTTAAAATATTCAAGATGCTGACTCATGTGAAGGATAGTAATTTTTCCTAAATAAAATGAAAAAATAATAATATTGAAAAGTCCTCAATATATATGTATGTGTTTCAAAGTCCAAAAGTAACAAACAAAATGCGTAATAAGATAACTGAAGAAATATTCAATATAGTGAAGCAACATTTTATACATAGACATATATAGGCCAAATTTTATACATAGAGAAAGTAAATACTAACATAACAACACACATAGAAAAGAGATGAATTGTTAGTTAATATATCTTGTAACGAAAACGATCAAATAATGTATAATATTTCTGAAAAATATTCAATATTATATGGAATGTGACCACCATGCAAAACTATACAATAGGGTGGACAGAAAGAAAAATAGTTCTTGTTTTCATTTTTCAATCGGTATACCCTTGAAAAGTTGGCTTTCATCAAGCTCAAAAAAATGCAAAACATTTTTCTAATGAAAAAACATCTTCCACAAGCGTAACGCACTTGAAGCTTTAAAAATGAGACTTATCTATTAATTTTCCAATATTGCAACGCTATTTTTCTAAATGGTAAGTTTGGAATATAAGGAAAAGAAAAAATTAAACCTAACAATTTAAAATATTTGTTAATTGTACAGATAGTTCGAAAAGCACATTTTTAATATAAAAGTTAGCAGTATTTCGTAATTTTACTCGATTTTATTTCTCCACCTTTAAAAAACAAAAATTTAATAAATGTTAAACTCATTTTACATTTCGAATATTGCAATACTATAATTGGAGATATTAAAACAAAGTTTATAAAAATTAACCAATATTTTTATTCCGATTAATGGTTTTAAGAATCAGATTTCTGAGAACATTCTGATATGAATGCCGATCTTAATAAAACCGTCCTGTCATCTCTTTCTTCTGCACCGTACACGTTTCACTAATTTTCACCTTACACATTCTCTCTTATGTTGGGTGTAATAGGAATTCATTGAAAATCTTTATTTGAATCATTTATTGCACCATTTTCAAGCTGTGAGCCACTTTATATGGGGTTTTTTCAATCATTTTGCTCGAATGATAAACATTTTAAATTCACATGTTTTAATTTTCCCCTACACCTTATATCTCAAACTTCGCACTTAGAACAACATCTTTACAACGTTATTAATTAAATAATTATACAAAATTTTCAAAAAAATAGCAAAATTTCTCAATTTTTCGAAAGTGCAAGTGCGATATGGTGGTGGAAATTTTTTTTTTTTTTTATTTATTTATTTTTTAATCTTTTTTCATAACTTAGATAGATGAGAAACTAAGCAACTTTCTTCAACCAACGCTACTGCCCAAACCTTATAATGTTCTATTTTACTGCTAATAAGGTTGTATAGAAATGCTTACGGCAATAAATCAGATAATCCAAATAATCTCTAAAAGTGCAGCTTATAGCATCTAGAAGATCCTAGAAGAGGTGTAAAGGGGAGGAATTAACGGCGTGTAATCTTGTTCGTCCTAGCCCATCCCAAACATATCCTATAGGTTACATTACCTGAGTCTTCGCTCTAAAGGTCATACAGCAAATATTCTCAACAACATGAGCTCTATGAGTTTGCCGAAAAAAATAAATCCGAGCTTGTAGCACCCAAAAATACCTTACATAGGCTTTAAAGACCTCATTCCTCTAGCTCCGTGCATCAAACACAGTTTAACAGCAGTGTACTGCCCAACAAGGTACCACCTAGGCAAGTATATCTATGTCTCTGGTCAATCCACCATGTAGGAGATTAGGACAATTAACTCCAAATTTTCTCCAGAAAAATCCTCTCTATGTGAATCTCGAATCAAAAAATCTAAGATATTTCTCTCTAATTTGAATCAAAAAAAGAACAAACATCATTCTTAGAATGTCCAAGAATGATGTGTCACCCTACTACATACTGGCTCTATTGTGCGATACAATACATAGCCATAGTAAAGAACCTTCTGTTCTAGACTTCTGTTTACTGTTTGCTTTGAAATTATTTGTTCAGACACAGAAGAACGGTACTAGAAAGGTCTGTAATCGTTGACTACTTAAGTCGTCATGCATTTAATGCCAAGAGTGTTGTAAAATTATAGAAACGAAAGTAACAACCGGCGAATAGACTACTCTTTTTCTTTAATAACTCACCTACTGACACATGAGAAATTCTAATATTAATTAAATGACATAACTTTTAAAAATGAGACTACATCAACAGTCTTATTCCGGTGAATGAGAATATAAAAAAATATTGTAAAATTGAAAACCTCTACACTGGCTTTTCAAACCAGTTTCAGATAAAATGCTACTTTTGTTATACTTAAAGAAATCAATAATAAGAAATTCATAACTTCTTAGATTCGTTTGTATTTAATTAGTTTCAAGGGAGAATAAAGAAGTAAATAGATAAATGTTCTCATTAGTAAAATGCAATATTCATATTTGTTTTATTTCTCATGAAAGTTATATTTCTCAAAGAAAAAACTGCGGATATTTAATGATACAATTTGAAGGATTGAAAAATTAAAGATGATAAATAGTTTAACACACAATTTACAGTAGTTATGCTCACACAATTACGAATATAATATATAGAAAATTGTCAACTTTTGTTTTTTGTCATTTATAAAAGTTTTTTAAACGATGTTTCCGGGAGAGAAACTTATAATTAATGACAAATAAATTACTGCCGATGTCTTAAAATATACCCTAATTTTTTCACATCATTCCACTTCTCAATGTTCATCTGACATAATTATGGTATCTAACGCATTATAAAGTAATTAATTTCAGAAACAAAATGATGCAAGCTTCACTCCTAAAATGTGTAATTTTGCGACAATTGTAATTTGTTTCAAATATTTAAATTACTTCTATTGAATATTTCTTTATTTTAAACCTTAAATTTTGTTTTTGTATTAGTACTTTAAAATTTTAAAAAATATATTTTAAAAAATTTGACTTAAGATTTTAATTTAAACTAATAAATTATTTTAATAGAAATTGTTTCTCGATGCACTTGGCTTCCTTTATTACTTCCATTTTATACTAATTGCAGATATAAAAGTATTATTCACTATTTTTCAGTAATTTACATGACCGTGATAAGGATCATTAATCGAATGGTAGCATATCGCACTTCTACACTACAAGTCCGGTTTCTACTCCCGGGCTAGGCAAGGTCGACTCAACCTTTCAACCCTACTGCAGTGGGTCGATAAATGAGTACCAAGCTTGCTTGGGGACTTAAATCCTGGGAGTCTCGTTTCAGACTGACCACCTGGTCGGGACATCTGCTCATGCACCTCAGAGTCCAATGGTCACGTATACTGGGATGGGCACAGTAGGCCATGACCCTCACGGGCTGTTGCTCCACTAAGTTTGAGTCCTATGACCATGATAGTTGATTGGTCATGGTCGTGAAACCGTATCCCGTGTTTTTATATTCTTGAGTAATGGAATTGGATCTAAAAATTCGCCGTATATAAAGGTGCTGATGAACAATGAATTTGTCGAGGTTTAAATCCTCCGGCTGAGGCGTTGAGAGAGTGTGGAAGGACTCTCAGATGTCATTTAATTGCAGTTGTGAATTAGGAGATATACCTATCAGGCTGCTTCAAATTGGGACGATAACTTTACTTAACTAATACTTTAATATATGTATAATAACATAAGTACCAATACTTTAACATAAGTATGGATTAAACTAGTATTCTTTCCCTCATCTATTAAAATTAAATTCTTATCAATTTTTTAATCTTTTTTTATAGAACTTCCCCCAATCAAAGCTCCTGTTGGACTGGCACCTAACCCGAACCTAAAGAATATTCGTTCGAAAATTGGATCTTTTGATAATATACGCTACAAGCCTGGAGGAGGGGACAAAAAAGTAAGAACACATTATGTATTACATTTATCTTAGATAACTTTAAATTAACCTTGAGTACAAATAAAGTTCTATAACTAATTAATATAAAATTTAGTTAAATAATCATTACAGAGGCTTTTTTTTAATATTTTTGTTTTCTAACAGCAAAGTCATTCAAAAAATCTTCCATGATTATATTATAATGCTCCGAGTGATTTAAGTATTTTTTTTAAATCTTGGCACACTACCTTAACGAAATAATTCAGTTTAATGTTAAAAACATGTGAAGGATAAATCCTAATAATACATTATAACTAAATGTGGTATGTGTACTGTCCCTATATTTTACTTTATCATTTAGCTAAAATCAAATAACTCGATGTAAGAAAAAAATATTACTTAAAATGGATATTAAGTGTTATTGCAAAAAAAATTCACGCATTATTTATATATATATATATATATTGATAAATAGTAAGCACACTACTGACAAAGAACTCTTAACCTGCCACCTAACAATAGCATTTCTATTTTCAAAACAGTAAAATTTACGGGGAAAATTTGAATACAAAATTGAAGAGCGTGCTCGATTTGCAACCGAAAGATTCTTTGCGCACAATGATGCTGAGAACAGAATGTGTAAAATCCATGTTTGTTTGGTAGCAAATTTCTCAGCTTGTGTCGTAAAAAGCTCTGAGAAACGAAAGGAAAATCGTCTTTCCGACCGAATATAAGCCAGCATCATTATTCTTTGGTACTGCGCGTGATTCTTCTTCGAAAAAGCCATGTTTCAAATCCAACGATAATATGCTTTATTGGCTGCATTTAAACACTGAATTGTATCTGAATATTGATCATGCAATCTCGTTTCTCAAAACTCGTTTTTGATAGGCAAACTGTATGAAACTTATGTATTAAACACATATACAACATATTTGTTCAGCTCGGTAAGCAATTCGACTAAACGATTATCCACATTCATACAGTCTTTCGATGCACTATTTTCAAAGTCGTCTAACACCTTTTCTGTTTACTTTTCATTGATGTTCTAAATTTCAAAGCGATGAATTAAACCATGATGTACTGGTTAAAAACAAAACTATACTCGCTTTGGAAGAACATCTTTTAAAGGGTTCTATTTACGCCGAAAGTCACATATTTGCTGACATCAAAAGCGCTGACTCTTTAATCATTTGCTTATCTAAACTACATAAAACAGGTATTTTAAATTTACTTTATGTATATTGCTTCCTTTTTGAAACGACCTTTTAGAGAATATATATATATATACATAGTAAATAAATTAAAAAGAAGACTAATAAATCCTAAAACATCTGCATAAGATCAAACCGAAAGAACATTACAAACCGAAAAAAAGAACTTCAGCTAGAGTGGAATAAACTATTATGATTTCCCGAGCTGTCACTCGTTTAGGACAGTGAAACAAGGTTAAACAGTGTTTTGTGAGATCTCAACTCACAGTTAAATTTATATATATATATATATATATATATATATATATTATATATATATATATATAATTTATTAGAAATTCTTATAAATTTGTTTTAGAGAAGCCGAAATAATTTTCAAGAACTTCATTTTAATCTTTATAGAAAATTATTCTTGATAAGGATTAATAACATTCTAGTTTAAGTATCTTTCTGCTGAAATGCCCTTTCATAAAATCTTGTAAAAGTAAATGTTTAACCAAGCTCAAAAGCTACGATAAAATAACCGTAATGAAATTATTACTGTATAGAGTTAATAGCACATGTGTATTTTGAGTTACATTAATTTTCTTCGTTTAACTTTTCAGTGGTAATTCTTACAACTATCGTTGAAAAAATAGCAGAATACATTTTTTAAGAAACATGAAATTCCTATTACAAGAGAAGAAATTTTCACAGTGAAATTATAAAATCAAAATTTGATTTCATCCTCTTCTGGGACCTTAGAACTTGATTATACATTTTCCTGGGATAAAAAGCTGAATTTCTTTGAAATTCTATTAAATTACATTTAAATTAACTTAGCTTTCAATTCACTCAAAGTAGTTCTAAGCAGAACTTTCTTTTTGCCATTAAGAAATTCTATTTCAAAGAACAATGCATTTTGTAATAAACTTATCTAATATAATTAAATTACAGAAACTTCTCTTAAAAGAGATAGTACTACTTCTTTAATTTGAGATTCTCGTGTTTTTTCTGTTTTACTTAGGTGATTAGCACAAAGAAACTCGAATGGAAAGCTGCTCCCAAGATTGGATCACTTGACCATTCCTTTAAAAGTGGAGAGAAAAAGCCTGGTAAAGGGCATTCTAAAGGTGAACCTAAAGAAGGAAAATTAGTCGATGGACAGGTAAGATTTAGTATTAAAAGTATATAAAGCTCAGTTTCTGTAAATTTTTTTTTCGATTACTTGAATTATTTTCTAAAGCCTTAATTTTTCAAATAAACTTAATCACATTGAACGTTAGTGAATTCTTTTTACATTCTTTTGGAATTCGATTGCGATCTCTGAAAAGATAGTGCGCTTCGTAGACGTGATTTAATAAAGGCTGTCTTAAATTTTTTTAACAAACTGCATATATATATATATATATATATATATATATATATATATATATATATATATATATATATATATATATATATGGGATTACAATTATGGAAAGATAATTTATATACCAACTATTGAATGATAGCCTAGTATAAGCTACTGCTGTTTTTATAAAAAATTCATGTAATGCAATTAACATTTCAACCTAAAAGTATTAGTTACCGTAAAATTCAGCGTATAACGCGCACCTATATTTTCAAACTACATTTTTGAATGTTTAGTTATATTCGCCGTATAACGCGCACCCCTTTCTTACGAAGAAACCTGAAATGTAATTATACGATTATCATTTAATTGAAATCATTTATTCGAGGTATTATACCAGATTAAAATAGCATATAATCCTAGAAATACAACTCTTTAAGTTCATAAGGTGTGTCATTTTAAAAAAAAATAAACACTATTTCGATCTATGTAGAAATCTAATTTTTTTTTAATGTTCATATCCTTACTTTTTTTAAAAAAAAGTTATGATTTTTATAACCGGCATATAACGTAAACCCGTAAATTTCAGTCTTATTGTTAGTGTTGAAAGTGCGCGTTATACGCCGGATTTTACGGTATATAATGTTAAATGTACGTTGAAAACCAATGTGTATTTAAAAGTATGTTTTGAATGTAATAAATGAATAAATATTTAAGAAAACTTGAACAGGATGAAATGTATTTTTCCTATTTTTGAATTAGTTTAATTATTTTTATTCTGTACCTTAAATTACGAGCTAAAGCTTTGGAAATACTAAAATAAAAGAAAAAGTACATAATAATATGCTAAAAGTTTTAAGCATTTTTTGTTCCTTAAGGTAATGGAGGAAATATATAACACATTTTTTATTACTCTATTTTCTGTTAAGTCAAGTTATTAAACGGACCTCAGTGAAAATATTGGCAGTTTTAAATTAACAAAATATTTCTTGTACTATTCATTCCTACAAATTAAGAGATTGCTTTTGGGTAAAAAAAAGTACGATTACTTATTTGCTTAGATGTGTAGTTCCTTTTCTATATCTATAAAGTCAAAATAAAGATATGGAAGGTTTGTACGAGTCAATATATTAAAATTTAAAGTTTTTAAAAGTCTTAAACTTCATGCACAATTTACTTAATATGTTTAACCCATTTTTCTTTCATTTCTTATAAGAATGAGAGTGTTGCTCAGACAGAACATTAGTCATTGATCAAAGTAAATACTAGTTTGAAGGAACTATGCCTGAAGGTAATACAGGATAGGGAATAATATCTAATTTAAATGCTTCTAAATTATCTTTGACTAATATTGCAGTATATGTGATAGAACATTTCGGAGCTGTAAAATAACTTTTACAGATTTCAGTTCATATTCCCACCATTTCTCCTTAATGTTATGCTCAGTTTTAAACGGTAGTGATTCCCCAAGATAGATTCATTTGGTTTCAGAAACTCGTTGTATACTACGTCTAAATGATTCCGACAAATACAGAGCATGAGCTTTGTTCCATGGACATGTAGCTTAACCATGGATGTTATTGCATGGTCGGATTTCTCCCTCGATTTCTTACACTTTAAAATGTCGTAACGAATCTCCTTTTCACCATCAGTTACAATTGAATGCAAAGAAAACTTTCCAAATTTGCCTTTAAAGTAGCTGTTCGTTAGAGAGACATCGCCTTTCTACGACACTTATACGTATGCTTTCATTCCTACAGTTTTGAATTGCAATAAGATTGCCTGTTAAGGTATCCGACTACGTTCGGAACGGTGATTTTGCAAAAGCGCATAAATGGATAACTTCCATGATATTTAGTGTCTCTTAGATTAGAATACGTCTAAAATTCTTTTAAGGACATTTTGACAAAAAAAATTATTTAAATACAATATTTTGGCAAAAAACTAACTTAGAATAATCTTTTTTCAAAATGTTCTCCTTTTGTGAAAAATGTTTCTATTATAATAATATTTTGCCTGTATATAGCTCAGACCTCTGTACAGAGGCTCAACTAGAATTTCTAAAATATATAACTTAAAAGTGGGTTTATCCATATTTTACGACAACAGAGGAGAGCGACTTTAAGAAAAGAACGCCAATAATTATTTCAATTGGTGGTAACTCTGAAAATAATGTGAATTTTTCTTCTACTAGAGCCTCTGTAGAGAGATCTGAGCTATATACAGGCAAAATATTATTATAATAGAAGCATTTTTCACAAAAGGAGACATTTGAAAACCTGAAAATATTATTACTAAAGTTTATTTTTGCAAAATATTGTATTTAAATAAAAATTTTTTATCAAAATGTCCTTAAAACAATTTTATGCATGTATTCTAATCTGAGTGACACTAAATATCATGAAAATTATCCATTTATACGTTTTTTTAGAATCACGGTTCCGAACGTAGTCGGATACCTTAAATCACTCCTAAAGATTCCCCAGATTTTTCTTGTGTTTGACACTAGTATTTAATTCAATAATTCCTCCGATTTTTCATTGTCAGACTTTTCAAGCCTAGCTTTACGTTTTGTATCTTCTGGGTAAATAAACACCACTTTTGAATTATGTAAATCAGTACTCACTAGCTTAAATTGAAGGAGCATGGTGTATTTACGCCTATCGCAGCAGTCAATGACTTTTAACAGCTTTTTTTTTCTTCATAAGGAGGAAAAATGTAGAGCTTTGGTTAATTACGATTCCTTGGTACATAAGTTGAAATATATTTGTGACATACAAAATTTACTAATGATAACGTTTTAAAATATGGTAGTGGTTAGGTTAGGCACCGACGGGAATTAATTCGTGTCGTTCCCTCTCTAGTAAATCCTTTAAAATTTGCTTTACCCCCCCCCTCCCCCCACACACTTATTACAATTAAAATATTTAATTGGTATACGGCTCAGAAAAAAAATAAATGATATGAGTACATTTGAAATATGAATTCCTCATTCATTATTCACTTAAAGGCAAAAGCTTGCTCAAATTAGTAACATTAAAAACAACAAGGTAACAAGACATAACTGTTCATAAAATTTTTAGATTGATCAGGTTCAACGCTGAAATAAATGGACTAACAAAATAAACGAATCAAAAAATTTAAGTTAGATTGAAAATAATATTTTGTTGCTTGGGTTACATTAATTACTTTCAAAATAATTTTATACTTTCTGAACATTCACAAACATTTGTACAATGAATATGTTAAATGAAGAAGTTAAATTAGTGATGGTTTTAAAAAATGTCGTGGAAGGATGCCTCACTTATAGTTTCAAGACGTTTGCTGTTTTTGTAGGCGGAATTTCCATTTCTAATAATGTTCTTTTATCATCATCATAGTTATTCTGGTTGTCCTTAATTTTAAAATTTCGTCCTAGATTTAACTGGAGGACTTGATTTATAGCAATTTAGTCGCTGTGTTATTTAAAAAATTTATCTTTAAAATCATATCTGATATTAACACGCATGACCAAAACAAATACCTTTTTACACAACTTGAAATCTTCACGCACCTAAATTTCCATTGCTTATTTTAGTTTACGATAACATTATGATAGTTTGTTTGTGCACTTAATTTCAAAAGATCAATTGTTTTGCTTGATATTTCCAAGAGAATACCGCAATATTAAATAAATCTTTATAGATTGTTTAATCATATGTCTATCAAGAGACACTTTTATAATTTGAAACGTAAGAGAATATATGTTTTACACTATTATTTACAGAGTGATACCACACACAGCCGTCTCGAAATTCTTCATTATCAACCAGTGTAAGTTTCCTATCTCGGCCAAGTTCTAATTTTTTATGCACTTTTCTCGTGCTTGAAAATATGTATATGCAGTCTCTGTATTAGCATTATTTTTGTTAACAATTTCACGAATAAAGAAGTTTTTAAAGATTAATATCTCAACACACCGATCGCTTATATGTATTATTATTTTTAAATGTATTCAAATGAATACGACTTATTGCAATTAAAAAAATATTTAAAAGTGCGTTTGAAATATAGAAAACCTTAAAGTTTATCGAAATATAATGAATGTATGAGTCTCAACGAAATTCTTTGATGTTTAGTAAATTTAAAAAAATGTAATGACATAAAATAAAAATTTTAAACAAAATTTTTAATGTACATGCCAATATGTCATTCAATGTTATACCTATACATTTCTGGAAAACTTAAACCGTTTTCAATATATTACAAGGTACATGATAAAGGTATTATTCTGTATACCTGTATATTCGTTTACTTTTGAGAAAAGTTTTTATTTTAAATGGTTTTGACTTCTTAGAAATCTATTTTTACAAAATGCTTATAGTAAAAACATTTCCTGATAATTGATTTCTGTGTAAGTCGAATAAATATTACAGAGCTAATAGGAAATTTTAAAAAAACACATTTTTAAAAAAATAAAATAATTATTGCTTTTTTATTTAAATGTCTATTAGAACAAAATTAAATAACTAGTACTTTCGAATATATTTTTAAAGAATTTATTACCTATAAAGGGGCTGAGTTAAAAAAGGGAAAAAAATTTTTGAATTCATTTTTCCAAAGATTTTGAAAATTGTTTATTAAGAATTTTTATTTAAAATGATTTTGTCAATTCTTTAAAAACTTTTTAAGATACTATTCTAATTAAGTGAAAATATGAAATTTTTTGTGCGTTTTTAATAATTGAATGGAATATTAATTTTTGATTTTTTTTTGCCAAATGAATTTTATTTACAAATGCTTTTTTATAAAATCCTTTATATCTAGTCTCAAGTGCGAAAAAATCGTTAAAAACATATTATTGAAATTTAAAAAATTTCATATAAAGTATTTTATAAGCCATTAATGGCATTTAGAACTTGATAACACGAAAATTTTTGTCCTTACTCTAGGACAACACCCTTACTTAAGTCCAGATAATTATAACGATCCCTATGTAACCTCAAATTTCAGGACAAAGCTTCCTTAATGGACCTAAAAGCATAAAAAAACGCAATGCTACTTTTAGGTATCGAAATTTTAAGGAAAGGAAAAATATTTCTTCAGATATTATAGTTATTAAATAATGTCTTCACAACACTGTATTTCTGTGCATACTTCATCATCATCATGCAATTATAAAATAATTAAATGTTTACAGTCCAATGAATTTTGTAGCATGAAGATAGTGTAGAATATTTAATTACTTCCATTTTTATCAGCTGTTATCAAAATTTATACTTATTAAAATTCCGATAAGGAGAATGTATGTAATATGTTCTAAGTAAACCTTCGAGGTAAATTTAAATTAATCATAAACTAAATTTTAGATTGAAATCTAGTATTTATTAAATAAACTCATTGTTCGTAAAAGAAATCTTCATGCTTATCAATTTTTCTCGCATTAATCAGTCATTAACCCCAGTAAATGAATTTTAATAACGTTATTCTAAAAACCTTATTGAGGACAATTCAAATTCTTGTAGATCAAATTCTTTTAGAATTCTTTCAAAAGGCTGAATATAAATTTGCTGATTATTTTGGAAATTTATCACAAATTTAGATTTTTGTTGAATCGAAGATGAAAACGTTGTGTAGCAAGAAATATTTATTTAGAAACGAAAAAGAAGGATTTTTTTATCACAGCAATATTATTGGAATGAGATTTAACAATAACTTTATTGTTTAAATACTTTCTTTTGGATTAGTTGGAAACGTTTTGTTATCATTTATGAACATCGTAGAGTAGAGAGAACAGCATTCGGGAACCAATCGATTAGATTTCGATTTCACTTAAAGAAGATTAATAAAGAATCCTTAACTTCTGATTTCTTGCTAAATGTATGACTTGTTAAATGAATTTTTTAGTAATGCTTATATATATAATTTTGTTAACACAAATAATATTTTTAAACTTAAAGGACTAATTTCTTGTAATATTTAAATATAAAAGCTAAGTATCACAATAATATTTAATCTTTGATTCTACAACAAATTAAGGCTGACAGTTGCTATAGTTTGATTACCTTAATGTAAATAATTAAAATTAAGTGCTATGGATGAAATAATTGTTTTACATGAAACCAATTAAGAGGACACAGTACGATTCTATTGACAAAAATCGGTCAAAAAATCAAATCTAACTTTCTTAGCCTAAATCATGTACTTTTCTATAACCTCACAAAATTTGCAAGCTCTAAACTTAAAAACACAGAATTACGATAGCTTTTACATTTGTTTTTATTCACATCCCTATGGCACACAAATTTAAACTTTAAACTTAATTACCACTGAAACATAAAATAACTAGTTTGTCTTCATTTAAAATGCTAAGGCTTTTTTTTTCTATTGGGTGCCTAATGCTTTGATTTTTTTACCTATTGCTAATAGTACATGTAACAAAAGTTGGTATGCATTTTTGAATGAAAGCAATACTTATTTTTTTAAAAAAATATTTGAATTCAGAAGTCATCCTTTTTTTAAGAAATTTTCAAAAAGCATTCATAAAAAGAATTATTCTACAAATACCAATCATATTATCGCAAAATCCATACCAACTTTTGTTATACATAGTTTGAGGTACTTCTAAATCAAATTTCATGCGTGTACGTAAATTTTGTGGGAGTAGCAGCATTTTAAAATCACTTCACAAATTTTAATTTTTTTCCTAAAAAAATGAAACACAAAATAATCTGATGTTTTATTGTACCTTTACTCTTCAAAATATATGCAAGATTAATTCCATGCAAGAAAGATTTAAATGATTACATTAAAGTCATAAACATCATGTATCTACGAAAACAAACCAACAACACACAGTCAAGAGTCCTTCTGAAAACCTTGGATTCAAATATTGCGGAAAAAGAACCAGGGTGAGGATAAAAGAATTTATTTAAACTAATTTCGTCATTACTGTATCGTCAAATCTCAACCAATCAGCTGCAGTCATAGTGCTGACGTCAAGAGAGGAAGATTCCTACCTTATCTCATTACATTGAAGCTCACCGCTTCTCTTCATATCATTCAATTGAATGCGTTCCATTTGTTCACCGGAAGTGTGCTCTCCTTGCTCACGGTGCCCTTCCGGATTTGGAATCAAATTCGAAAGCCCAATTGAGTTTGCTTCTGTTTTATTCCATGCGAAAAAGGGATTTGGAAGAATTCTAGTTCGAGTACACAGCTATTAATTTTAAAGAAAGTATTTGTTTTTTCCGAAAAGAAATTTTGTTAGTGACTGTTAAGGTCTTTGTAATTTAAGAAAAAAATATCTTGCAATTGAAATAAGTATATTTTCTCTCATACACGAATTTTTAAAAAATTCATTTTCATTCATGTATTTAAATATATAAATGTATGCATTATTTTCTTGTAAGACTGGAGATTCTTTTTCTTAGTTAATCAATTTTAATTGTACGCTTCAAGAGTTCGTTAAGAAAAATTCATTAATGAATTCAAAATTTTAAAAAAAAATCATTTTCCCTCATACACGAATTTTAAAAAAAAAAATTCATTTTCCCTCATACACGAATTTTAAAAAAAAATCATTTTCCCTTATACACGAATTTTAAAAAAAAATTCATTTTCCCTCGTACACGAATTTAAAAAAAGAAAATTTATTTTCATTTAAATATCAAAATATCTAAATGTATGCATTATTTTTTGTAAGATCTGGAGATTCTTTTTCTTAATTAATCAATTTCAGTTGTACGGTTCGATGAATTTGTTAAGTAACTATGCATTAATGAATTCAAAATTTGAAAAAATGTACTTCTTACGTTATTATTTTAGGCCTTCACAGTTTACCAATTTTCATTTCCGTAAATAATTTTTTTACAATTGCAATCATGATATCTTCTTCTATTTACTGAGTACTTAGTAAAAAATAAATTAGTAAAATATTATTTTAAACAGCGAAAAAATAAAGTTACAGATATTAGCTTCTTAAAATATTTAAATGGAGCCTGGACCGCAATTAGTCTTATTTTTAAAATTTACTTATCAGGTATTAAACGTTAGGTTTTTGAAAAAAAAATTCATTATACTATTCTTAACTATAATGATAAAATTATTTTCTTGAAAACAATCTAAAATTACATTATAAATTAATATCCAATCTTTCTTTAAAAGTATATCATTAAAGTAGTTTTTTTTAAAAAAAGCATATAATTTTTTCAAGATTAAATTTTAGCATTTCTAATTTTTAAATCAAACAATAAGCATATGAAGCTTATAGAAAATTTATGGCATAAAGAAATGGAAATACCGACGGCGACATCTGGCTTGAAAAGAAACATTCCGAATGTTTTCGAAAACATTTCTTGAATTTCTCTTTATCCTCTTCAAACCCATTTTGGCTGATTTCCATTTGTTTGGGCCATTGTAAAATTCTATTGAAAAGCACGATTACACTCAAAAACTTGACGTTCTTCCTTGATGGTTGAATGATCGTTTATTCGATTGAAGAAAAAGAAATGTTTGATCAAATCACAAGATAGCGTTGTAGATTAAAATTGGGAAAAATTTGGACGTTTTTTTTTTTCTTTTTTTTTTTTTTTGTTTACCTTACATATATTTTTAATTTTCCACGGGATTTAGTTTTTTATTTTGAAGCATATTTTTTTAATAAAATTATTGAATGTTTGTTAAGGCGTGTAAAACTGAAACGTAAGTATCGGGAAAAAAAGTAATATAGGTTTAAAAAAGATTTGGCAAGTCAAAAATGAAGGGAAAAATTTTTATCTACTTTTTTTTTTAAAGTTCTCAATGAAAAGTTATTTTAAAAAAAATGTTCTACTTTTAAAAACAAAAAATATTTTTTTTTTAAAAAGTTTGAAACTTTTTTTGTCTCATTTTTTTAAGAGTTCTGTAAAAAAATTTAAAAAAAATAAAAGTAGGGCAGAGGGAAATTCAGAAAATTATAATAAATGCACGAGAAATAATTTTTTACAAGAAACTGCAAACTTTTGAAAATATTTCTAACATTCCCAGGGAAATAAAATATTTAATTTGACTTCTAACATCATGTATATATATATATATATAGTATATATATATATCAGTACACAGTACACATAATTACCCTGTGGTAACTGAAACATCTCTAACACAGATAGGCTTCAAGTCGAAATGGGCTTGTGTGGTAGATACGGAATAGTTATTTCACGATGATTTATGTCTGTTACCTTCACCATTTTTATTACGGGAAAAGCCTCTCATATCTCATGACTAGATTTTTTCATTAAAGAAAGATTCAGAAAATGTACTAGCCAGGACAACTGTGGAACACCCAATGAGTCAAGATAGATCAGAACATCATGGATAACTGGTGATCTTGCTTCATCTTGTAGACAGATGACATCTCTGAGTCCTTGAAGATGAGACACAGCCATCGGTCTTAATACTCGAGCCTTCGGTTCAAATTTCCTACAACGAGAATAAGAGATCTTTTGTAATGTACCCAATGGTTGCACATCAAGTGCATGGTCGCATGATGCAAGAACGCTTTTTCTTTTTCCCCAATGCCGACAACATGTATTCCCATCATGATCTGAACGTAAAAACCCAAATCGTCTGAAAAAACGATTTGGCTTCACTAATCATTTTGTCCCTGAATGCACCACTGGGGTCAAACTTCTATTTCCTCCTCAGGGGAAAATATAATTATGGTCGCCGTGCAGGGCAGCCCTTGTTGCTTGTCGCGGAAAAACTGAAAAAATGATTGATTGACCGGAGGGGGGAGCGCCCAATAAATCTTAGTCACCCAAGGGCGGGGGGCGCCCCCCGGAAGGGGTGTAAAACGTAGTTTTTTTCTTTTTCTCTGTTGGCACAGGGGGGAAAAGCGCTCCGAACAAAGAAGAATGTAGTTCCACTAAGGGGGGGAGGAAACAGACGGCTATGAGGTGCCGATAATATTTAAAAATTTTATGCATCCTTGTAAATACTTAATAAATGTTTTATTTAAATTGAGAAACACTCGTACCCCTCATTTATTTTGCACTTAGTTTGTTTGTGAATAAGTTGTGACATTATTGAACATTTTTTGGGGCCCCCCGGGGGGTCAGTGTCAGAAAAGCATTTTTTTAATATAAAAGTAGAGCATGGATGCTTTAAAATTGAACGCACGCCGTTGAGGACAGCCTTCACGAAGGGTGTAAATCATCTTCAGAAAAATCGAAAATGATCCTGTAGATATGAATGCCGTAGAAACTGCATTTGAACAATTAAAGGTAAAAAGCGCAAAACTTAAAGTAGAAGATGCAGTTTTAGAATTAATGATCGGAGTCAAACGTACCCCAAGAAGCGTACAATATTGAATTGAAGCCATTGAAGGTTATGCTAAAAAAGATGATTGCCTGGCAAGTCCGCGTGAAAAATATCATGAAGACAGATGCTTTGGGACAGGACAACCACAGCCTGGTCACATCTTCGTCTTCATCTCTGCGTCTTCCCAAGATTCAGTTCCAGCAGTTTTCTGGAGAGTTGACGGATTGGCTGCGTTTCCACAACCAGTTCAAGAGAATCCATGAAGATGAGAGAAATTGATGAGGGGGACAAGTTTAAATACCTCATCCGGGCAACAACCCCAAAAATCCCGGGCCAGGGATATAGTTGAAAGTTTTCCGGCGACCCCTGAAAACTACAGAAAGGCTTTTGAATACCTAAGAATGCGGTTCGGACAAGAGATGTCTTGATTCAAGTGTACGTCCGAGAACTCTTAAAGCTGGTTCTACAACACAGAAGCCCAAGAAAGTAAATTTGTCTTCCTGTATGACAAGATTGAGGCCCACTACGCCCCTTTAGAATCCGAGGAGTCACCAAAGAAAATATGCAGCCATGCTGTTCCCGATGTGGAATCCTGTCTTCCGCTGAAATTCTGCGCGCCTGGGAGAGATACGTTGCTATTCATCAGATGAATCAGGTAGAAAGACCTTGATTCTCTTATAAAATTTTTTATCGATAGAGGTTTCTAGTGAGGACAGAATAAACTAGCTAGGAATAGTTTTGATTCTGAGAATTTAATTATAAAAAAAAATTGGGGAAATTTTTTCCACTACTGCAACTGCTGCAGATTATTTAATAGTAATTTTAAAAAACGGGAAAAAGACTTTTAAATTTAAGAATAGTAATGATAATTGTATATTTTGTGAAAAATATGCCTCTGAAAATTGTTGTGAAGCAGCTCTATGTTATATGATGTTAAGAAGAATGCTGTGATTAAGAGAGGCGTGTTTATTTTTTGTTTAAAAGGGGTCACATGTCACATTCATGTAGATCAGATGTTAAATGCATAATATGCATAAACGACATTATGCTGTGTTATGCTCTAAATTCGTTTTGAGATCGGGTTTGGAAACCGAAAGTGCAAGCGTTGAGAATAGCACGACTGCTGGTTCATCTAGCTCTAATGTTTTGGCTAATCAAGCTTGCACTTCTGAGTTCTCTTGCATCTTGTGGTTGTGTTGCAAAACGGAAACCATAGGAGTTTAGTAAGAGCTTTAATTGACACAGGATCTCAAAATCGTATATTTTAAAATCCACTTCGGAAAAATTAGCATTTAAAAATGAAGGAGAAGAAGATTTTTTTCATTCTTTGTTTTGGCGGTACAAAACAAAAATGTATGACATAAATGTTATAAAATTTGTTTAACTAATGTTGATAATAATTATACTTGTAACTTAAATGTGTATGACCAAGAAATGATATGTAATGATGTTCCAAGTATCAGACATGGTCCTTGGATAAATGAGTTAAAAAATAGAAAAATTAATTTATCAGATAGAGGTCATAATTTGGGGGAATAGAAATATTAATAGGAGCAGATGTAGCTGGAAAGCTACTGACTGGAACCATGTTCTATTTAAAATCTGGCCCTGTAGCAATAAAAACTAAATTAGGTTGGACACTTATGGGAAAAACTTATAGAAATGACACTAAGTTTGATAAAAATCATTTTATGAATGTTACTTCCATGTTTGTAAATGATATGTGTATTTCCGATTTGTGGAAGCTCGATTCTCTTGGTATTACAGATCCCGTAGAAACTAAGACAAAATTAGAATTACAAGAAGAGACAATAAATCATTTTCAAAAAACCATAAGTGTAGATTTTAGTGGTCGATATGAGGTAGCTTTGCCCTGGGTTCTGGACAATAAACTCTTATCGTCTAATAAGAAATTAGCTGAAAATAGACTTGAAAGTACTAAAAGAAAATTAATTGCAATGGGTAAATTTGAGGAATACCAAGATGTTTTAGAGCTTTGGTTATCAGAAAAAATCATTGAAGAAGTTAAGAGAACAAAGAAAATTTTGTTCATTTTTCCCCCATAGGCCGTTATTAAAGAAAACAGTAACAAGTAAAATAAAAACCTGTTTTGACCCCGTCCGCGCGAACGAAGGGGTCTCCTTCGCTAAATGACTGTCTGGAGAAAGGCCCCAACTTTATTGAAGTCATACCGACTATACTTAATCGTTTTAGAAAGTATAAGATTGGGGTTATTTCAGACATTGAAAAGGCTTTCTTACAGATAGGAGTAAGGGAGCAAGATAGAATTTTTGAGGGGTTTTATGGGTATGATAGAGAAAATAGGGACCACATTAAAATCATCGTCACCGTCGTGTAGTTTTTGGGGTGACATCAGTCCTTTTTACTGGGTGCTACATTAAATCACCATTTTAGATAATGCTAGTGGAAACTTTGATAATGTAGCTAAAAATTTTGAGAAAATCGTTTTATGTTGACAACTGTGTGACTAGTTTTGAGACCGAAAAAACAGTTGCAAAATTTATAGTCGAATCTAAAATATTGTTATCTTCAGCGTTTTAATTTAAGAGGCTGGCAGTCAAACATTTTATTGAATCCTGGAAAATTTTCAGGTTGAAAACCAACCTGATAACTTTGAGACTATGGTTTTAGGATTAATTTGGAATCTCAAAAAATGATTGTTTATCATGTAAAAAATTTAAATGTCAGAAAATGAAGGTAAGGCTATAACTAAAAGGTCATTGTTATCCATAGCTAATCATATTTTTTTCCGATTGGTTTTACGGCTCCTGTGACTTTAAAACCAAAATTAATTTTACAGGAAATTTGGGAAAATTAAAATTAAAATGGGGAAAAAGA
>BMAV01016940.1:0-29199 GCA_019973955.1 Trichonephila inaurata madagascariensis | reverse complement strand
TAGACCCTTTTAAAAATCAAATGCAGGGACAGTGAAAAAAAAATTGAGGGAAAAAACATTATGTAACAGCGAAACAGGAAATGTGAAGTTTGAGGAGTATAATAAAGAGGTAACGGTAAATTCAGATTTTAAATGAAAAAAAAAACGTAAGTGAATATAAAATGTAAAACATATTCAAACATTTTCCAATCTAGAACTACGTAACTAGGAAAAGAGAACAAAGGGAAAAACATTGCAGCAGTTTTGAAAAAATAAGAAGAAAAATAAATCAAAGCGGGAATTTTTAAAACCCTTTAAATTAAGTAGTGTTTGGGAGTGGGGGTGAGATTGGGGTTTTTATGGCGAAAAAGACCCAAATTTTGGCTATGCTGCCCCAAAACATTTGTTAAAAAAATTTAAAATATTTTATAAAACACTTAAATATAATGATAATACATTTTTTAAAAGTTAAAATTTCCCAATCACATTAAACCGTTTTCAAATAAATAAAAAAAAAATTTGGGGAAAATTGCCCCACCAAGTCAGACCATATATTAAAAATAAAACAATTAAAAAAATAAGAATGGAACATGTTTGTTTAAAAAAAAGTCGGGAAAATACATTTTTTAAAAAAAAATTTATTTTTACTTGTCCTAAATCGGGTTTTGGTGTTAACGCGCGTATTTTTGTGAGGTTTTTTTTAAAAACTTTTTTTGACATCTTGAATTTACCCAAAGGATTTTTGGCTCAATTTTTTTCCCCCCACGTCATATCCCAAACGTCTTCTTCATCGTGGTATATTTTTGAGGTGCTGGCTTTCGGGGTTTATGTGGGCCTTTTTTATTTCTATTTCGGTTTTGTATTTTTGGGCGTTTTTTTTTATTTCTTGAATTTCGTTGGGATGTGTTAAAATTTTTTTTAAATTGGATGTTAGTAGCTGTAGATTCTGATTTTGGAAAACCGATGATTGAACATCAGTTTGATAGGGGCAAATATTAGAAGTTGAAGAACTGGGGTATTTCAGTTGATAACGATGAACCCAAAGTATTTAGGCTTTTAGGGGAAGTAGAAATAGTAGTAATGGGTTTGGAAACAAAGACTCGCTTTGGGGTTTTTGGGTGGAAATTCAGATGGGGAAAGGGAATTAGATGTGCTTGAGTGGATGAAGATGACGTAGAAACTGTAGATATTGAAGCCGAGGTACTTGGTATAGTATTTGCAGAAGAAGTAGTGTTTGAAAAGGTATTGGAAAATGTGTTTAATATCTCCAACTTGTGTTTTTTGAATTTTGTGAAAGGAGGAAATATGTATGTATATATCTGAATTTCCAAAGATAACCTGAATATATTTTTACCGAAAACAATCAAAAACGTTTAATTTATCTTTTGGTGTAGAACGCATTGAAATATGCTTGAAAATAAATTAAACTATTCCAAAATTTAATAAAAAAAAAGAATTAGCTTGAACAAATAAAATGAAAAATAGAAAATATCAAAATAAAAAATAATAATTAAGTCCAGCAAATATTTTCTATGCACATTTTATAATATATAATAATGTTTTTCTCTTTTTAAAAGGTTTTATGACTTTTAACTGTTTTTATTTGGTTTCCCAACCTCATTTATTTAAAATATAACCCCTTAAACTCAATATTGAAAATTTTGAAAATATTAGTTGATCTTTTTTCAAAGTTTAATTTGCACGAAATGTACAATTTAATAAGATATTTATATATCTCTAATATTAATATAATCTTTCATGCGATGTGTCAGAGATTTTGTGGCAAATGCTACATAGTTTCTTGCTATTTTTTTTTCTAAATATAGGGTTAAATTGGCAACAATTTGGGACAGTTACATGCGCTTTCAAAACAAGTAATGTGGTCATGGTAAGCTGATGATCGAAATCGTGTACTCGTGGATGACGTAACATGAGTTAGAGCATAATACTGCTATAAGCTCTCTGTGTAGAGGGGGCCAGCGCATATTAAATCAGATGAGGCTGAAACGTCTCCCCGTTGATGTGGTGTGGAAGAAAGATTAACTCAGTTGTAGTCCACCGACACTTCTCCACTTGTCTATGGTTCAAAATTCCGAGGTCCATCGCCAATAGCCCTTGTGCAGCTTTTTAGCGTAACGTTATTATAACTTTCAGTCATTCGAAATAAGCACCAATTGTTTCAAGGGGATGGTGATGACGTAATCTTATTGCAAAGACAAGTGTTTGGCATATCTGAAAACAGTTCATACAAAATAGTGTAAGGTGGGTATCGAACATTTGTAAATATACCATACAGATCAGCAAAAACACTTCTACTAATCGTCTATGTGCGATCTATGAGACTCACTGTATATAACAAGCGTCCACCCATATAAAAGATGGGTCTTTAGAAGATCCATGACACCAACCTGTTCTTGACGGAAGAGACGTTGACCATGGTCACTTAGTCAGCACGAAAGTTTGGAAATATGCAGGAAAGAGGAATTTGCAGATTAAATACTGGCTCAAGCTGAGATTCAAATTAGATCAGAGTAGATCCAAAAAAAAAAAAAGTTTGAGAAAATATGTGGGGACATTTCCTCTTATATTCAAATCCCTTGTATAATTAGTCATGAGTGCAGTTGCAGTACAATGGAATGCTTACGGAATCAGCAAACCACCCTGGCTAACTTTTTTTTATTTTGACTTACGTAAAATCCGGCGTATAACCGCGCACTTTGAACACAAAAAATAAGATGGAAATATAATGGTGCGCGTTATACGCTAAGTATAAAGTCGATAGCTTTAAATATAACAAAAGAGATGAGTATAAAAAAATATTTCTACATGTTTCGAATTATTGTTTATTTAAAAGAAATCACTTGCTTCATGAACTAAAAGAGAGTTGTAGTTCTAAAAGTAAAGTATTTTTTCAAAAGTTTGGGATAATATATCGAATAAATGACTTCAACACATAAGAGAAATGTATACTAATGTTTCAGATTTCTTCATAAAAAAGGTAGGTGTGCGTTATACGGTAAATATACCTAAGTATTAAAAAATGCATCTTGAAAGTATGGGTGCGCGTTATACACCGGTGCGCGTTATACACCGGATTTTACGGTATATATTTTTCGCTAAGTCATTATTTGTCTAACATACTCTAACCCATTTTAAGTCATGTTAGAAGCAGAAATTTGATCCATCGGTTATGCATTCGTTCAACCTGTTGTTACATTCAAATTCTTGTTGTGTTGAGATAAAAATGCCTGTGGTATATCTGCAGTGGATGCCTTTAGAAATATTACTGTGCTGCAAATGGCATCGAATGGTTCCAGTACATACCAATTCTCTACAATAAATTTTATTTGGAGTCATTGAGTTTCAGATGTGGACGAGTAATAAATTATTGTATTGTGCCCAGTCAATCTATCATCACGAGTAGCAATACGACAAGGGTGGTATAGTCAGTGCCTTCCTGACTACATACACATTAACGTTACTTGGTACATCCAGCATGTCTATTGATTTCTTGGAAAGATAATACTAATTATAAGACATCAATTTTTCTAGATAGATTTCAAAACAATTCTCGAATGTAGGTTGTATTCTTTCAATGCATCCTGGAGTTATGCAAGCAAAACACCAATGGCAAAAGCAATTTTAGTACTTCAAAATGGCATTCGATTCTTTTATAAATAGCGGTTTGGGTGGCGATTAAGGCGAACATAATATACATCTGCTCTGAAATGCTTTTCATTTACACATTATTTCTCAAAATATGGACGCGCCCCTAGGAGGGCGTGATAACCCTACGAGGGGGCGCTAACATATTGAAAAGTCGAACACAAAATATTGTTTAAAAATTATTAACTTACTGAAAGTAAAGAAACAAATACATTCAGACAGAATATTTTATTATCATTTGCACTACAATACACTTATAAATATATCAGTACTGCACAATCTATTTTATAACTAATTTGACAATACTAAGTTAAAGACAAGTTTAATAATCACCAGTGACCCTATGGATTTGCCATGTATAAAATTGTATGCCAACATTAATACTTATCTTGATAATTTTTGAACGGTTTATAATAAATTCCTTAAATGCCGATTAAAATTACGTGATTGGTTCCCAATGCCACCGTTTAGCACGTAATTAAGCGTATGGGGTGTATTGAGGGGTGGTAATGGTAGAAAAGGAATAAATAATCAAATCCTTTGAAATAAGTAAATATTTCGCAAATACTGTAAAGTTCATTTTATTGCTTTTCAAGGCCTTCGGAATAATTTTATGGATAGCAGTTCACAGAAAAGATAGTACTTCGGAAAGACGTATATATACGTCTGGTGCAATTAACACACTGGCTGAGCAAAACGTTTATATACGTCGAGGTGACTTAAGAGTCTTAAAGTCGTAATGTAGGTTTAGTATCAAAGTATAGTATCATAGAATTGAATACATCTTTATTGTATGGAGAGGGCGCGATGCAAATAATGATTAAATATGGGGTCGCCAGCATTGAACGTTTGAGAAGCTACTGATTTACATACGTCTTCTCCTGATTTAATTATTTATTGTTGATATTGCATTACGGGTAGTCAACAGTGCAGGATCATATTTTCGTAAGCATAGTTCTTCATGAAAATGCATATTATTCTATCCAGAAACCTAGAAAAATAGTTGAATTAAAATCCATGAAATAAAAAGCAATCTAGAAAAAATTCTGAAATATAAAAATGACAATTAATCTTTTATTCCTTTTTTTATGTAAATTGTAACATTGGTATATTTTTCAGCCAATATGTCACTCACATTTTCTGAATATTCAGCTAAAAAATGCACGAAAGTTTAAACAGACTGTTTGAAGTTTCAAGCCGGCTTACAATTTCACGACAGTATTAAAAAAAGTTTAAGTGTGTTTATTAAACAGATTTTACATTTTATAAATATTTATTAATTAATATTACTTCTTATGTATATTTATTACATAATGATTTTTACTTCCTAAGCATTATTATTAATGACATGTACTATTGTGAGTTCTTATTTATGAATTTTAATTGTTACAAAGTAACACAGTTATTAAGTGTAATCAGTAATCCATCTATCTATCTATCTATCTATCTATCTATTTATCTCTCTCTCTCTGTATATATATATATATATATATCCCTTGGAAAAGATTTACAGAATCGATTTCCGGATCAAAATGCAAATAAAATTATAAGGGAATTTTATTTTATAACTAAATCCAGAACCAAATGTGAACAGTATCCAATGTAAATTACTATCCATAATTATCTCATATTTTTAATAATTTTGATAAAATATTTATTTGTATAAATTCACTGGAAATCAAAATATATTTTACACTATATCCTTAACTGCGCCATTTGTGAAATTTATATTATTTTTTGTATAGAGTATCTAATATATATATATATATATATATAAGTAAAATACATTTTTATAAATGTAAAATTGAATGTTTGAAATGGTGTAACTCGTGATAGTTGAATATTGGATACACATATACTTATTACCAACCTATATTTCTATCAATGATTAATTTACGCATCAAATGCATAATTATATTTATATATTTATGGATACGATTTACAGCAATCACGAAATACATTTATTATTACCTTATCAATGCGATTCTACGTTTAATTTCAAAGTAGTGTATTCTTGAAGCTTCTGAATAAATAATGTCCAGGAACTTCAGAAACTTTGTTAAAATTAATGATTCTTAGTTCGAAATAAATTGCAGTTTCGATTCTTGGAGTATTTTACCAAACCAATGAGCGTTTGTAATCAAGTTAAGTACAAATGAATACTACCGTTCCACAGCTATGAATTTATACTGATATCATGCAATGAAAATTTTGATTAAGTTGTTTGAATTATTATTTGTCAGTTTGATAAAGGAGTGATTCAAATATAATTATATGATCGAAGAAGATTTGAGGATTTCATAGCAACTTAGTAAAATTGAGTTTTCTAAATGACACTTAAAATGTTGTTAAAAATATATCTGGCTATAGATTTATATCGTTAATACTTTATTCGTAACATTTTAAATAATAAATGCACAGTTAAAACCTGCCAGAAATGACAAATTAAAGTTTATTTGATTACTTTGCCAGGATGACATAACGTGATATATTTTATGAAAAAAATAATAATTATGCTTTAAAAAAATTGTTTTTTTTTTCCTTTTTAAAAATTAGTTTAATGTGATCCGAAGAATAAATACAAAAAAAAATATTTTTGTAGCTTTTCTTTATTTTATTATATAACATTTTTGTTCTTTGTTTGAATAATCTCGGTAAAATATTATTGAACTAAAATTTTAGAATAATATATTTTCCAGTTTTTCAAAATTTCTCATAATATAAGATAAACATTTGTTTATTAATTTTAAGCTACGTCTTAATAATATTTAAAGTTTACTGAATAATTTGAAGTTATAATATTATACATACACACATACATGGAGGTACCCAAAATGCAGGCTTTTTTAAAAGTATTTTAAGCTGTTTTTGTGCGTGAATTTGTTGAAATATATATAGGGTTTTCCCCAATATAAAAATTTCATGAATATCCTCATTTCGTTTTTTCGTTTTAGGGGAGATTCCAACCAATAAATTAATGGTCAAAATTCCCCAAATTTTGGGAATACATCGAAAAAATTTTTTAAATTTTTCAAGAGCTTAAGTAAATTACTCTTATTTAGAGCTCAGTCTGATAATTATTTGGTAAATTTTGCTTAGACTCACTTCTTTTCTACCCAAATGTTCTCATGATTTTAATTCTGAGGCCAAAAAGCCCAATAACTGCACTTGCGCCTTATACCTACTTTATTCGATATCTTAGGGGAAAAAATCAATAGTTTTCCCTTTTGTGGGACTTTATAAAACTCTCATTTGGAACTTCTAATGTAAAAGAGGAATAAAAATGGATCTAAACTTTACGTGTGATTTTCTACTTTATTCCTTTCTAGCAAAGCACTTAAAGTGCAATCGCTCGGTATTCTGTTCTCTTTTGTACAGTCATTTATATGAAAGCTTAGTTCAAATAACTCTGGAAGTTTATTTTAAAGGTAAAAATTTTAAATTTTTCCCTTTTTTGGGTCTTGATATGGCAGTTAAAATTAATATGAAGTGATTGTGTGAGCTGTAGTGTGCTATTGAAATTTCAAAGTTATAAAGTAAGACGCAATATTTTTGTGAGCAGTATTTCAAAATAGATCTTATTATTACTATAAATCTGGAATTCAATTCAGAAATTTACACAAAGCAGTTAGGGTATTTTTTTTTCTTTTGATATAAGTATTTATATGGATATATAAAAAGGCATTCCAAACTTTTTTTTAATTAAAAATGGCATCTAAGTATTTGAATCCATAATTTTCTTGAAAACTGCCTGTGTTTGTTGCGATAATAATGCATCATTTTTATAATATAATTTTCAAAAAGTATCTTATGATTATCGGAAATAAAAATGAAAAATCCCGCTTAAATACTGAATTTCCTTTCGACTTTTTACCTAAGAAAAAAAAAAATTTTAGTGTTGTGCCTTTAAGAGAAATTGTAACTTACCTAAATCAATTGATTAATATTTATTTAAAATATTAGTTTAACCAAATTCAACAAAAGTTAATTACTGAAAAATTAATTTTCACAATTTTATTGGTAAGGTAACTTTACACTTTGCTTTATCATTTTTTAATTGTGTTATAGGATTATCAATACAGTTATTTTTAGTAAGATATATTATAGCATTCGGTTTTTAATATAATGTTTATTGTCTTTTGTATATCTTCATAGTACAGGTGGGTTACACAGGAATGAAAGCAATTATTTTTCAGGTAAAGAATTATTTTTATGTCTGCTTATGAAAATTTTTAGAGTTTTTTGTTATTAATAGCATCGCATTTTTAAAAGTTTTATTTTATTTAACACAAAATTAATAAAATAAAATGTATTATGTATTTTCTCTCTTCGTTTCTAAAATTCTGCATTGTTTCTGTCATAGGTTACATTTTACAAATTGTATATGATGATTTAATATAATTTCTAAATATGTTTGAACTAAAATGTAGAGGATATTTTACTACAAGGATTTTTGTTACACTTTGGAATAAATTCATAATTTTACGGAAAAAAAACCCATTATTTTTTAACTTAATTTCTAGATGAAATATAAAAACAATGAGATTTTTGGATAATAAACTATTTCGTCAAGGTAGATAATCTGGAGACATAAGAGAAAAAAGATTTTTTTGGGGGTTTAACCAAAAAGGGGAAATTTTTTTTAAATAGGGTAACTTTAAGTAAACCCGAGGGCTATTGGCAATGTAGTCAAATGCTGAAGATAACACCTCAACTGGGACCCCATTTTCCAAACTTCTGCACCATGACAACTTATTGACTTTGATTTATGAACTTTCTGGGGTGCAAGTTTAAAATAATTTTAAAATCGGCAAAAGGGCCCCGGCCTTTCTATTCCAAAATTTTGAATTTTAACACAAACTCACAACTTGCCAGCTAAGAGTTTATTTTCATGACCAATGAGATACCGCGTCCTGCTCCTGTACAAAACAGATTACCACGAGTATCCATTATCTTTTAAAACATAATCAATAATTTATGATAAGTGCATTTATGATGAGAATATTAAATCAAGATATTGTTTTTTTTCCTGTAACGTGACATTTGTGTTTGAGAACTTTTGAATGCATATTTTTATTAACATAAAGCTAAAGGGGAGAGGGGAAAAATAACGCATATTTGATGTTTAATGTTTTTTTAATATGAAAACGTATTCTTCCCGCAAAAAAATCCGTTACAATTGAATAATGATATAAAAGTCCAAAATGGCTTAACCCACGGAAACGTCTTTATTTATGGAACTGTGCCTAAAATTATTGGTATTAAAATTATTCCTTGAATATTCACTCACAAATATGTACCACTTTTTCCTTAGTAAAAAAAAAATAATAACAGTTATTTTGTAAGACCAGAAATGATTTATATAAACTATATTTTTTCGCATACTTACTATTATATTTTTCTGAGCTTCAAGAACAATGAATCATTCACACGTAATGCAGCTAACTTTTATAATAAAATAATGTGTTACTATTTTCATCTTTGTTTATAGTTAAATTAATTGAAATTATGTAAGTATGAGTTTTAAATTGTTAATTACTGAAGTAGGCTGGGAGAAATATTACGATTTAATTCTATTTAATGTATGGATTATATGTATAACTGCACATGTACCTTAGCACTTAGTCACGAAAACTGAGATAGGTACAGCAGATCCTGGCCTTCATGGGATGTTGCGCCACTGAGATTACTTTATATATATGTTATATATACTATTTACTAAGAATTACTAGGACTTCAATGAAAATGAGATAATCTACTGCCTAGCAAAAGTACATCAATTATATAATAAAATTAAGGTATGATGCAGTGTGCTAAAATGTTTCTCTTTTGAAGGAAAGAATAATCAACTGTGAACATATCTTTGGATAGTTAAATTCCAGAGAAAAATTCTTTAATAGCATTGAGATTTCGTAGAATGAAAATTATGTATAATTAAATATCTAATATACGTATGTTTGAAAATTATAAAAGGAAAAAAAAAAAAGGTTTGGATATTCTTCAAAGAATTGAATCCATTCACATATATCCATGTAAATAGTTCACAATTTCATAAAATCTTTTTTTTTATGATGTCAATGAAATGATGTGCGTTTTTCTTTTATACTGCTTGTACCTTCGCTGTATTGAATGATTTTAAAAAAAATGCATTAATTTCTGAACTGGTAGACTGGAACACATACGTCTATCGTAAATAGTAAAAGCTATCCTAAAATAGTAAAATTTATTCTAGAATATAAATTCGGTTTTATTAATAATTCATCATTTCATGTCTAGCTGTGTGACATATACTCTCTGAGTCCTAATAAAAGTAAATTTGCTGCTTTCATTCATAGTTTACGTACGTATCCTAAGCTCGACGTGATACATTTTTCAAAGTAATCAAAAGTTTTAAAATAACTTTATTCGCATCAAAAATGGAAACATGTCCAAATAAAAATTATTTCAAAGGGTTAAGACTCAATTCTCCCGCTTTCCGTATAAATCAAATACAACAATTGGAAAAATAAGAAAACTTAAAAGAAGCTTATTTAAAAATATATATATATATAAATTAAATAAATAGATTAAACAAATTACAAATAATATGGGTGCTTAACAATTAACATAATTAACTTAAGAACAATTTATGTTCTAATGGATTATTAAAATAAAACCCCCCCAAAAAATAATTTTCAAGTTTTTAATACTTTTTATTTTAGTTTTTAAAATATGGTTGTTACATAAATGTAAAATAACTATCCATAATGTATATATATATACAGTAGCACACACAGAAATTTTTCGGGGTCGAAAGTTAACCATTCTTGTATCATGCTCCTTTGGATTTTGTCGATTTTCGGGAACAAAACACAGTAAAAAACTAATTATTTAATAAATAATTAGCATTAATTAATAAAATTAATCATTTATAACAAATACTTAATTAAATTTTACATACTATATACTTAGAACTATAATCAATCGGAAAAAAATCAAGGGCTTTGTGGTGGAGGTCCGGACCCCAGGATCCTCCCTTGTGTGTATATATATATATATATATATATATATATATAGTGTATATATATATATATATATATATATATATATATATATATATATATATATATATATATATATATATATATATATACACTTATATTTTCACATCGATGTTTCTTTGAGTTGAAAATAGTTTTAAACTCTTCCTTCTTTATTACGTGATGCCAGGAAATATCTATATCCTCTAAATTAGCTCCTCTCTATTTCATGGGTACCTCATTTGAGCAAAATTTTCAAACTGTGCACAATTTTTCGATAAGTTAAGGAGAGGACTATTTCCTGGCCAGTACAACAATACTATTTAATCAAAAAGCAATGACATAAAATAAAAGGGTACATTGGACACATGTGTGACGAGAAAGTGGTATTTCCTATGTTAAAATTGCATAACAGGGGGTATTTCAGTGACTACATCTGGATGGAGACTGAAAGTTATGTTTAAGTTGTCAGGAAAAAAATTTAATTATAATAATAATAATAAAAATAATATTAAAAATCAGGAAAAGGGCGAAAAATGTGCACCACATTTGTTGATGAAATAAGAACAAAAATACTATGTTTCCGAGATAAAAGAATTTCATGGGTAGTCATCAGAAGTGATATGAGTGATGCTGGTGTTTCTGACAGTTCAAAAACAAACAGGAGAATGTTAGCAGATGTAAGACCAAAAGGTAGAATTGCACGAAAAATGCCGTACCTTAAGTTACAGCAGCGCTAAAAGGGACTACAGTGTGCAAATTGGTATTGGTCACTAGTTATATGGAGGGACGAAACTAAAATATCATTATTCGGCATTGATAGCCTAAAATATTTAATATGTAGAATAGTAGAAATAATACTTCCTGACTGCATCCAGGCAACTGTGAAGTATCATCATAGTTTTATCATTTAGTTATTCATATCAGCAGATGATATCGATCACCTTCGTATGGGGACACTGAATACCATAAAATACAATGACACCATTCTAGAGCCCAAACTTCTGCCTTACATCAGAGATCTATTTACCAACAATGCTCTTCATTTATTTTTAAGCAAGATTCTTCTTTTTGCCACAAAGTAAAGTAATTGAAAGACTGGAACCATCTAAGAGATCATTGAGTTGTTGTTTTGGCCAGGAAACAACCCTAATCTCGATCCTACCGAAAACTTGCGGAACTGTTTGAAAACTCTTGTCCGAATGAGGTGCCCTTGAAATAAAAAGGAACTAATGCAGGATATAATTGTTTCTGGCCTCATATAATAACGAAGGAAGAGCTTCAAACTATTTTCAACTTAATGAAACATTGATGTGAATCTGTAAGAAAAAATAAAGGCAACCTCACTAAGCTCTGATAACTTAGTGCTATCATCAATATCTAATGTATATCATTAGTAATTTCAACATAATGTTTTTTTTTGCGTTGTAAATAATTGCATTTTGTTTTTTAGTATTAAATTCAGTATTGAATTCTCGTTAAAATGATATAAAATACTTAGCACTTTGTGTAACGTACAATTTTCCATAAGCCTACAACCTTAAAAAACAACAATTTTAAAAGAAAGTGTCCACAATTTTGGCCTCCACTGTATATATATATAAGCATACATTCTAACAGGTTTTAAACTATTTTAAAGTAATCGGTAATCATATTTGTTCTGATATTGCGTTGACATAACTGTCCAGCCTATTAAAAAAAATACACAATCAATCCTTTAACCCTTTATCTAGCGACGGTACTATTAAGTATCACACTCACTTTAAAATTACATATGTAGGAATGGATGTGCACGTTATATATCTCTCGTATCCTTCCTATATTCCATAATGACGTAAGGCCAAAGAGGCGCTTCAACCTAGCTGACAAGGCGGTTCGAGAATATAAAAGAGACGACAGACGGAATGGGACGATTGCGCGAAAAAGACAGAGAGAGGCGACACGAAGGGGCAGGACGAGACAGAAGGGACGAAGGCGCGGGAAGAAGACGCCTGGTGGAATCCAACCACCCGATAACTTTTTACTAAATTTTTAGCCCTCCCCTTGTAGATAATTCCCTAAATAAATGCATGCCAATTCAATCTGAGATTAGATTTGTCACTCTTTCTCTATATGGGGGCTCAGCCTTTCCTTAACAAAATCCCCTAGAAAACCGAAGCAAGAAAAATTACGATGACGATTTTCTTCAATTTAATGTGTGCTTTCCAACTTATGTCATACGAGGGCTTTCTTCCAATTTAATGTGCTTTCCAACTTAATGTGGTGTGACGCTTTCCTTCAATTTCAGTGTTGTGTGAAAAGGGAATTTCACGAGGGAAAAATTTCAGGATTGTGAAGTTCGATAATTTCGCCGACATTGAAATTTTCTTCTTCAAAAACTATATTCCTTACAATTTATGAAAGTAGCTATTAAACAAACAAGACGTTGTGTGCAAAAGACTTGGTGAGTTTTATATCCATTATTTTTTTACAAACTCTCAGAGAGTGTGATTGTGAAAATATATTTTGAAACTTCTTTAATGACTGTGATACGATATTTTTAAACTTGTACAACTGCTACTAGTGACATTTATCCTAGACTGTTACATCCTTTCATAGAGTATTAATTTGTATTTCTATGTTGAATATTCTACTCATATATATCATTTTAAGTGATCAACAAATAGTTGTCTATTTTTACACGTATTTTGGTTTTATTTGAGTGATTTATTATAATGTCTTATTTAACACTGAACGACATCCCAATGAGGATTATTGCGCAAGCATTGAAATTTGGCAACACTCAAAATGTAAAATTAATATTCCTTACTTTGAATCCACCCCGGTAGTAGGACCTCTAGAGAACAATTGCGAAAATTTTACGGGTTTCGCATCTAGAGGGTTACGATATTGAGGGACTGTTCCACAATTATTTTAAAAAATTAAGCCTGATTTAATCCACGCTAATTTTTACAACTGAAGGAAACAAAATAGAACTGCCGAAGAACTTTGCTTAATAATATTTTGCTTGCTTTCACTAGCTGATTTATCCACTTTTCATACTAAGCCTAAATACATGAGGTGTAGAAGAATGCCCCCCACCGGGTTGCAGAAATTTCCTTTGCTTCCCCTCACTTTCTACGAACAGAAATCGGCTGACGCCTCTATTTCAAGAAAACAATCTATCGTGGCTTTTTTGTTGTTATAGACTTGCTAAAATACTTCGTTCTTTCAGTGCAGATGACTCTTACACAATTAGAAGCATTTTTTTTTTTCTGATGTGGAAGGGTAACGTTTGCCCAATAACCGAACAACAAAAAATTATTTTTGTAAAACGGCTTTTGACAGGAACTGCAAAAACTATTTATTCAATCTCAGCGCGGTATGAAAAGAAAACAACACAGTTTTATAAAAACACTACTTATTCAGTAATTTGGAAAAAAATAAATCAGAAACTCCAATTGCATGGGGAATTACAAAATAGAAAAATGCTGCCCTAATGAAACGACTGTTCCAATGCCCCAGTCGCTATTCGGGAATTAGCGAATCTCTCTCGATGTCAGGGGATTTCTCGGAAGGACTTCAGTATGGAGTGATTATTGTATTAATGGAATCCCCTGCCTGGTTATGCTCCTTCAAATAAGCTAATATTATATGGATGTGTAAAAAAATTCCCAAAAATTTAAAAAAGAAAATTAGAGGTATGAAATGATATTTCAAAATAGAAAAACCGCTCTTCTTATGATACGTCGCGTAATCCAAACTTAAGTAGCCACCCGCCGTGATTTTTGAAGATACTTTTCATAACCATCGATATGATAAAGATATCAAAATTCAATGCAATAAAGCCTAATTCAAATTTGAGAATAAAAAATTTTAAGAGAGGAATCCGTAACTTTGTTTTTAATTGTTCGGGATCGGTCACATTTCTAAATTTTACTTGAATAAATATAGTGGTCCAAAGTGTATAATATGCGAAAAAGTTTGGCCATAAATCTTGATGCACTTGTCCTCAAAAATAACTCCCATCTTCTAATAATGTTGATGAAGTACTATTAACTACTATGTGTAAAGATTTTAAATTTTATCTAAAAAATATTATCTTTAGTTGATAAATGGAAGTCAGTAACCTTATAATGAAAGAAAGTGTATGGAACCAATTAGGCTCTCCTTCTTTAATAAATAGTGGTAATATACTAACCGGTTTTGGCCTTTCAAAAATTTAAGTAATTGGTTCATTCAACTCAACTGTTACAATTGACAACCAAGACTTTCCTGTTAAAATTAATGTTGTCCCCAACCACTCAATGAACTTTGATGTTATTGGTTGTATAATCTAATCAAACAAGCTAATTTTTGTGTGTGTGACTATCACACCTGATAGTGTTATTTTTTCTAAGCCACAAACTGAAATGTCTGACGCTTCACCAGAATCATATGTTTTCGCAATTACTGACGACATTCTTAAATTTAATATTGGCCCTGAAATTCCAAAACAAACTCGTAACGATGTTGAGGCATTACTCGTATGTTATAGGCCGAATAAAATTAAAACGACGGATATTTAGTTCAGCATTACCGTGACGGACGACAAACCGAATTTATCATTCTCCCAGAAGCCAGTTTTTGCTTTTGCGAACGTGATATAGTAGATAAACAAATAGATGAATGAATGCGACGGTAGTAATGAACCATATTTCATCTGATTATACCCAGCCAAAGTCCTAATGAATCCGCAAAAAAGACGGCAGTCCGCAGTCTGCATGACTTTTAAGGAGTAAATCGTGTGTTAGTTAAGGATCATTATCCTCTGCCCCTCATTGAGGACTTATTTTTAGATAAACTTCCGGGATACTAGAGTTTCAGTATTCAGTAATTTACGTAATGGCTTTTCCATGTGCCTGTTAACAAACAGAGTCACCCTTATACCTCACTTTGTAACACAAAAATGGTCAATTTCAGTTCATAAAATGCCTTTCATTACTCTCCACATGCCCTTCAACGTTTCAACGTTTATCAATACAGTTTCTCGTGACTTAATTGTTCAAGGGTATTTCTCCCTTTGCATCGATGACCATAGTTATCCTTGCTAAAATAGTCTGAGGGCTATGAATAGACTCAAAAAGTTCTTAAAAGTGTCCAGTGATTTTCAGACGTGCGTAAATTTTGGTAAATGTCAATTTCTGCATGGGAAAATTTAATTTTTAGGCCATATTATAAACGACTTTCTCTTCCCCTTCACAAAACTAAATCAATTGTCAGTACCCCGAACCAAAAACAACTAATGAGAAGTTGAACGCTTTTTAAGCCTCACTGGACTTATTTTCGTAAATTTATCCCCTACTTATTCTGTATTGCTAAACCATAATGATCTTTTTACGTAAGATAATCCTTTCAATTTTGATGTAAAACAAAAGGCTTCCCTTTGTTGACGAGTTAAAACGTTTGCTCTGTCAGAGCAATGTAGGTATATATCGGCAAAATTGTGAAACTGAAATACATACTGATAGATCAGTCGACGGACTTGCTGCTGTTTATTACAAAGATCCTCTGATGATAATTCCTTACATCTACTTATGATACATGTCTAGAAAAACGTCAGAAACCGAGAAAATTTACCGGCCCCACGAACTTGGTACTTTCGCAATCATAGAAACTCTCAAAAATTTAAAAGTATACATTTTAGAATAACGTTTAAAAAATAATTACTGATTATGCATTTTACTAAAACATGAGTAAGAAAGATCTAAACACACGAATCGCGCGTTGGGCTCTGAATTTATGATTATGATTACACCATTTTACATCGCATGGACTCTAAATGGCCCATGTTGACGCTTTAGAGTAGAATACGGGTCTTAACAAATCAGTGTACTGATTCTATTTACATTGCATAAGGACAAAGAATCTCAAGAACTCGACCCATATTCTTCAAAGCGAAAGCTCTTCTTCAAAAATGGTCCATATGATAACTATTGTATTAAAAATAATATATTATATAAATTTATTGACGGTGTGAGAGTCCTTGTTATTCCATACGGGATACGGCATCATTTTATCGAAAATGTTAACGACAAGGGACATTTTCAGTTAAAGAACTCTAGAACATATAAAAAAATAATTATTTTCCATACCGCAACTTCAATCAAAATTGAAAATATATTTTCTAATTTTGTAACATGTATCAGTGAAAAATAAAAAAAATCCTGGTAAACAAGAAGGATTTCTCCATCCCTCTTGTAAAATATTCTACTACTCTAAATACATACCATATTGATCATCACTTGGTCAGCACAGCAACATCGCATAAAACTATAAATTCATGTTACGCTGTCATTGACTCTTTCGGCATCAAATTTGTTTTGAGTTTATACCCCACACTAAAAAACTACATCTACTAAGGTAATAAAAAAATTGAACATCAAAAACTACATTTAGGAAATCCTCGTTTTTCTTACATCACTGATCGTGGAACTACATTCACTTCCGACGAATTCCACGCTTATTGTTCCGAACAAAATATTTGCTTCATCATATTACTACAGGTTTACCACGGGCAAATGGTCCAGAACGCATTAGTGAACAATTATTTCTGTCTTATCTAAGATGTCGAAGACGATCCCACGAAATGGTTCCAAGCATTTTTCCTTCACTACAAAGAGTCTTAAACTCAACATTCCAACGAAGCATTAACACACCACTCCTTTTTTGAACCAACTCTTTGGAACACAAATCAATAAGATTGATTTGCGCATTCAGCTTGCTAGTAATCGACGAACAGCTACAACTCAATTTAATGAAAACAGAGAACTCCTACGTAAACGGCAAAATCGCAAATAATAATTAAATTGCAAAATGAAAACAAGAGTCTTTTTAATCTTCGACGAAAATTTCCTTGTTTATATAGTGTTAAGGACTTGGTTGCTATTAAAAGAACGCAACACGGACCTGGACAAAAACTGCAATAAATTTATATATCGGTCCATATAAAATTACTCAGGTAAAGCCTAACATTACCTACAACGCGTGCGTCGAACAATGTATGGGAAATTTTGATGGCCCAACAAAGCTGAAAGTACTTGTTGCCGAATACTTGAAACCATGGACGCACACAAAATGAATGTTACATTACAAACGAAAACTTTACATCTTTTTTTTTTTGACGCATTATCACCATACTTAAGACCGCTTTTGTATTGTTTGGCTTCTTTCCATCTGTATACCTATTTTTTATTTTATTTTTATGCTTTTATTATTAGTTTTTGATTTTCTGATACATATTTGACTGTTTTAATAATTGTTTTATTTGTGTTTTATTTCCTCTAACTTTTCAATTTTATTTCATGACATTTTGAAATACATTGTATTTTACATACGAGGACGCGTAACGGTCATGATGATATTACGATGTAGGAATGGATGTGCACGTTATCTCATATCCTTCTATATTATCCCTTAATGACGTAAGGCAAAGAGAGTGCCACCAGCTACGACCAAGAAGGCGGTTCGAGAATAAAGAGACGACAGACGAATAGGACGGTGCGCGGGAAGACACACAGAGACAACGCAAAGAGACGGGACGAGACAGAAGGGGACGAGGCGCAGCGACGAGACGCCTGATGGAATCTAACCAGTCGATAACTTTACTAAATTTTAGCCCTCAGCACATTTAGATAATTCCCTACGATAAATGCATACGTAATTCAATCTGGTCGTTGTCACTCTCTATACATATAATATTAACCATTTCTACGAATATTCTGACGTGCCCCTTGGGAATATTCTTTTAAAATCCACTTTTCAAGGTATATGACATTACAACGAGGCTCTATGATAAGTCTATTTTTTAGCGTGAATAGTTTTTTACATAACTTGAAATTGAGGTTTTCAGCGGTTTTTGAGATTTTGTAATTTTTGTTCCGAAAAAATAGTTTATGCCAAAAGATTGATATTATTTACCTTATATTTATAGAGACCTTATAAAACGCAATTTGACTATTTATTTTAAGTGAACAGTGTGTACACACACAGTTAGCTTTACAGTTCAATATATTTAATTAATAAATCATTTTGCTCTAACTAATTAAATTTCCTAAAGTTGAGTATTTTGTTTATTTATATCCCTTAATTTTCAGTGTAGTGATTCAAAAAAAATATTGCATGAAAAAAACTGCTGTAAATCCTAATGCGGTAGGTAAAGGGTTTAAAGGTAACATTGAATGCACTTACATATAAGTGTTACCTGGAAGAAAACACTTATATGTAAGTTCCAGGAAGTGGAAAATCAGAAGTCTCTCAGCGCTTTGTGAGTTAAGCAAGGATTCTACGTAGAAAACTGAAGATTTCCTTTTCTTTAGCATTTGTATTTTTATACTCGGACCTCCTAATAGTTAAATTCTTGCGCCATTTAATCTTTTTATATCCTTTTACTGTACTTTTTTGATCAATCACTTATATTCTCTCTGTGACTTGCACTCTGACACTCACACTTTTAAATTCAATGCCCAAAGTTTTTTTTGCGTCTTTTTAGTATTTGTAGAAATTAGGGATGCAAATAAACAACTGAAAACCAATTCTTCTTCTCTCCACTTGGTGTGGGAGGCCATAGGGTGCTTCTATTGATCCCCTCAGATTCTTATTTAGTGGAAATGACAACCATGTTATTGGTGGATTACAAGTTTTGGCCGTTGACGCTATCCTTTTTTTTAGTGATTGCTTATTACATTTTACCTACAGTATAACGCCTGGCTGTAAACTGCATTCAACATCTAACGTAATCTGTAAAATGTGCAGATGCTTCTTTGTGTACTACTCTATCTAATCTCTCCAAATCGCCACCAGACGTAATTGTATACTACTACATATGGCTTGCCACCGTAGCTTTCAGAACTGTGACGGAAAGCCGTGCTGTATTTTGCTATTCTTTCTGCAATTAATTTTAAACCAAGTCATTTTTACGTGTATGTCAGTCTTCTCAAACTTTCAATACTTGCGACCCAATATTCAATCCTCACTTTCATCGCGCCCCCCTCCATACAATAACATTGCATTAAATTAAAAAAATACTTTTACACTAAAGCTACAGTATGACTTTAACCTCTTATGTGCCATCGACGTATATATAAACGTCTTGTTTGGCATAAAGGGTATTGCATTGCCAGACGTATATATACGTCTTTCCAGGTACGATCTTTTCTGTGCACTGCTTATCCATAAAAATTATTCCCAAGGCTTTTGTAGATTACAATAAAATGACATTGACGGTCTTTGCAAAGGTTACTTATTTCCAGGTTATAGCTCTAAAAAGACATCAATACGCGCGCGTCTATGCAGAAAACCATGACATTGAGGAAAGGGGACTAAAGCAGCCCTAAATTTTAATCGTAATTAGTATAAACCACTTAGAAATCATCAAGATAAGTGTTAGCCTACAAACCTGTGTGAGGTCACTGGTAATTATCAAACTTTGTTCTTAACTTAGTATTGCTTGCTTTAAATTAATAATAAAATACATTGCACAGCGAACACTTTTATAAAAAAATTATATCAGTGTAAATGTGTATTTTTTACTTATTTTCTTATGTCAGAAAGTATTTTTGTTTGCTTACTTTCAGTAAATTAACAATGTTTTGAATAATCTTTAGTTTTCAACTTTCCAGTATGCTCATTGCTATGGCCAAAAGAGTTATTACGCCCCTCACAGGGGCGCCCAATTTTGAGAAACGCTGGTGCATGTCCATCTTCGGATGTCCTAAAATAAAACCAATTGAGCTGACATTGTTGCAGTTCTATGTTACAAATATCATTACAAAGAAACATCACACAATTTAATGCTGAATTTCTCTATTTATCTAGTTTTTTCACTTTCTGGCTACTTTTTGTCAGTAGTAGTGTAGCATTTTCCTTCTCACTTAGTGTAATATTAATTAATTGCATAGCCTACTATTATTGCTAAATTTTTCGAAATGCTTAGTTTAATGTTAATATTTTTGTATTCTGATAGTGTAAATATTTGAGCAAGTGTAATTTTATTTTACGGAACTGAAGTACACATAAAAAGTTTAGATACACAGAATATTGATAAGTTGACTTACAATCTACATTAAGAGTTTTGACTTATTTTTTACACTGAACAAAAATGTATCAACAAGGTCATATCAACGTATTTTTGGGAACAAAACAAAATGAAAAAAATGCCTATACTGAAATAGTTAATTTATAATGTTTAACTTAGTACACATATTATTTTAATTGCTGTATAACGCAATTTATAATTTGGATAAACGAGTCGACAAAGCTTGTTAGAGTAAATATTATATAGATTACTTTTTCAACTGTTGAACCCTTGGCTTTGGTTGTTTACGTGGGAAATGTAACCACATGTATATCATAACACGTTACATGTTTATCTTAACATTCATAATTTATTCTGAAATCTCTCTTTACTCTTATTTATCTTCTAGTTCCTCTTAAAAAGGGATGTTAACAAATTTTGGGACCCTCGAAAACTCATACCAGATATTTGTTTGTTCTCATATATAAGTATTATCATCATGAAAAATTAATACAAATCATTTAAAGATTTTTCAAGTACTCAATTTTATTTTGAAGAATTTATATTTATCTTTAATATTTTTAATATTTACTGACTTACTCGCTGTATATTTCCTGAAATTAAGAGATGTTTCTTCAAATATGATATACATAAAGATTTCTGTTAATGAAATTTGGCTTAATACGATATATTTTTTTTTAAAAAAAGATTAATTTATTTTACTTAAAAAATAATGCATTGAAATATGTTGAGTATAGTAGGTATAGAACAGTGTCAAAAACAATATTCATTCTCACATTATTAGAAAAACTTTTATCATGTATTATATTTATTTTAAAAATTTGAATACACATGAATAATTCACACATATTGATAAAAATATTACATTTTTCTTAATTTCAAGAAAAGCATAATTTTGAGTGAGAGTGGTATTTTTATACAGATACAATTATATAAGTAGTAATTTTTGTCATTAAAAATAAATATTTTTATTCAGGGATTAAAATTCTATAAGCGATGTTTTGACATCATTTTCATCAAATAAATCCTTGTATTTTTATATTGTTGTGTGTGTTTACACGCATACATTTTATAATTTCAACAAATATGCTGCTCATTTCATTTTAATATACGTATTACTTTGAAAATAATTGGCACACCAATCGTGAATACTTTACTAAATTTATCCCTTTAAAAAATAATGAAACTAAAATTTTTAAATACTTGGAGCTTAGAGTAATTTATTTTCTTTCACATAATTTAAATCTGCTTAAAAATGGATTTTCCTTAATATTTTGAAACATTTTTCTTGAATTAACCATCGTCCGTCTTTTACAATGAAAATAATGAAATTATTTTAAGATTGGATAACATAAACAGTTATGATTATTTTATTATTCATTTTAATGTTTATTCGTGATTGCATCACAAATACTATTTTAATAGGTTTCAGTAAATTACATTATCTTTTTTTCTCTTTCAATCAGCTAACACGACTAGTTTTAAAACCAATTATAAGTACCTATATTTAAGGCCATTTTGAACCGTGGAATAATATTTTTTTAAAAATAATTTGCTCTTATGATAATCAGGTGTGCATTAAATATTTTTTCTTATAAATTTTAATTTCAAAACAATTTCAATTTTTTATACGTTTAATTTAGAATTAATCATATATGTTATTATGAGATGTTTATGTGTTTGGGGAAGACGTTTCCAACTGAAGTGTATCTTTAAAAAAGTAAAAGGTTTTAAACGATAAAACACATAAAATTAGAAGAGGAAATCAGTAAAAGCCATTTTTTAGAGTTCAATTATATTGATGACGGATTGCACTTTATTGTGTGGACTCAGGATTTCCACTTATTTACCTCCATCTACATACAAAATTTTACCAATTAATTAATTATCTATTTCTAATTCTAGAAAAAAACATTTTTTTATGCTGTGTATTCTTATACATATTTTTCAACTAAATTATTTTTTCAGTGTGCTGGAGTAAAACAGACGAAATAGAAATACGTACAATTATTAATATAATAATACTGACTATTAGGATCTTATCGGTATTTTGTTGTCTTACACATTTATAAATCTGCAAAAGTTTGTCTATAATTTGCGTTTTAAAGTCTAATATTTAATTTAAAACAAGCAATATAAAAAAGTTAAAGTCATTTCCTACATAGGTCAACAAAGAACATTTTTATTTTAGTTACTTTTTATTAACAAATTACAATTAATATAACTATATATATACATATAACACACAATCAGAATATTAAATAGAAATTATAAAGCGTTTTTCCTTTCTATATATGATGTTGGAAAATTATTTTTTGTTTGCTACTCTTTATTCTTAAATACAACACATACTCCGAAATTAGGATATCCCAGTTAGTATTCGAACCCACGATCTTTTGATTTGAAGTCCAACGCGCAATCCATTGCACTACAGGGACACAATGAGCGAATTTACTTTTTATGTATGGTGATGGACTACTGTTTTTGTTTGTTAATATTAATTCCTTATTTAATGAATTAGTGTTTGAAAGAACTGTATTAACATCAAGTGTCATTCACTACAAGTTTAAAAAAGAGTATTTGAACTTGAATGAATGGATAGAAAGTACTTTATAAACGATTGAAAATTTGGACAGTATATATATATATATATATATATATATATATATATATAGGGGGGATTGGAACTAAAAATTTTTAAAAAAAAAAAAAAAAAGAGAAATCCAGAAAAAGAACAGAAAAAAACAAAGATAATGATATATATTAATTTATAGCAAAAGAGTTTCCAATTACATTTTTTATAATATTAGTGGACTGTAACTGATATCGGTTTTTATTCCATTAATTCGGGGGAAAGGAATAATTGTCAAAAAGGGGGAAAATTTTTTGAGTAAAATTTAGTAAGTAAAAATATTTTTACGTAGTTTGACAACTCTTTTTTTAATAACTGCGGCGGGAAAGGTGTTCACGTTGAATTAATAAATTACGTTGTTATCTAAACGAATAAATATTGAAACGTCTATCTTGTGGCTTGGCAATAGCGGTCGACACACACACACACACACCACACAAACACACACACGTAGGGTGACTCCAAAGTAGCACCCGCGCTAAGTACATCTAGATTCTTCATTGGGAGTACATAAAAAATGCACGAAGACTTTTACCAGTACTATGTATAGTTTACTAGGTAAATACGAAAACGCTTGCCAGGTCAAGGAAAAAACTCCATATTGGACACATCGGTAGGAGTGTTATAAATATTTATAAAGTCGTATGTTCAAAGTATCCGCTGAGCATATCGAGGTAACTTGAGCATGCTCTGAAATAAATGAATGTACACGTGGTACCAGTACGGTGTTCACGGAAAAACCATCATGCAGATGATCAATTAAGTCTGTTTGTGTAGTTACTACGTTTCTATATACTAAATCCTTGAGATTGACTCATTGAGAAAAAAAAAATATGTGCGAAAGATATGACGATTGTGAAGGACAAAGAACCAGAGCCCCACATCCAATCCAGTGGCTAGGGTATACCATAACCAGCCGTTCAAGTACAGGATTACGAAGATGGGATGGAATCCCATCACTAACCATCATACATCATTACTTCAGCATCATTTACAATATTTTTTTCGTAAACCATGGAACCCTACAGGTACAATACGTTGTGTATTTTTTTTGTACTCTCAGTGAGGAATCCGGTTTAGCAGCGTTTGGGCACTATTTTTGGCTGTACCTTCCAATATATATATATGTGTGTGTGTGTCTGTGTGTGTGTGTGTATGTAAGTGTGTATAAATATATGATTGTAAGTGCTTGAAGCGTCAGAAGCAGCAAAATGGCTGCATTTGTAAAATCTTCAAGAGCAGAGGCTATTAATGTTTACAGAGAGTGATTATCGGGCAGAAAATCGTGTCTCAACGTTGAATTCATAGTAGCCAGATACTGATGAATGATTGCTCAGAAATAAGAAATGTAAAAACTGTCCAGTCCATCAGAAGTGTAATCGTATATCAAAACGCGGGGAATCTTAATAGAGAAGGGATTGTGAAAATCTCTGAATGAACTGTTCTCTGCACATTACAGCGTATAGGCTATAATAGCCGACGACCTATTCTTAAGTCTCTACTGTGAACCTTATGCAAGTGTAGACGTCTCCAGTTCTAAAAAAGACCAAAGGTTCAAAGAAGATATGAAGAAATAAGGGGCCCTAAAAATTTCTTTTTTTCTGTACACCATGCAGGAAACAGTGTATGAATATTTAGAACACATAATGGAAATATGGAATACACCTGCATTGTCACCATTTCAAGCTTGTTGAGGCAATATTATGGTTTGGGGGAGTATTATTTGTATTTAATGTAATTTTAAATTAAACATGTTTTCTAAGGCCAAGAGTGTTTAAATTTTACGTGTTAAGTACAAAAGGTCCTCCCCACTTTATAGAAACGAATTTGATAGTTAATCTTTATCAATAAATACCGCATTGATTGTGAAAGTTTGCTTCTATCTGATAGCCATGATTCTTTAATATAGTTCTAGCTTGAATTTTTCATGAAAGTAAACTTTTCTTAGTACTCTGATGCAAATTTTACTCCATTCCCCTTGAACTGTTGTCCTATGTCCGTTTAATGTTCTTGGATACCATTGTCCTAATGATCGTTTTAATTATCCGAAAGCACCAAAGTCCATTGAAGAAGCGTTGGTTGAATTTACTCGTATTTCATCAAATATGATACACTTTATTCCTGTTCCTGACTCTTTCACTGCTAAATAAACAGCAGTTAACTTAGAAGAGGGTTTACAGACTTTGTCGATATGAAACTTAACTTAATGAATGTCATTCCTTTTAAATTTTTGGGTTTCTTCTTTAAAAATGGGTTCTAAAATAATCTGTTGATAGTTCAGTGAATTATTTTTACTTTACTAGAACTTTTTTTTTTATTTGCCGTTGTTGGAAGATCCTGCAACTATAATGAATTCCTTTATGAACTTCATTGTGCAATGACAAAGCCATTTCGTTTAGTCATTTCCCTCATTGGGTAGAAAAATTTTTCTTATTTTTTCTAAACCCATTTAAATATACCCATACATTATCGCGAGTGTTATCACAAAATTTCATTTTTCTGCAACAAGGTGGTTTTTATGTAGTTTTCGAGAATTTGCTTTTTTTTTCATCAGCATGTTTTAAAAAAATAAGCGAACTTTAGGTTTAACCATGTGTTTTAACTTTAAATCCTTATGAATAAATTTAATTACAGTTTCGAAAGACATTCCTAGTTTCGAAGCAATGAATTTTTTAGTCGGTGGATTTTCTTTTAGGATCAGAAACTTCACTTTCTTGATAGTTGTCTGCGTTTAAACAGTCTTGGGATGAAGTTTCGTCTTTTTTCATTTTTATTTTATGCTAGATGTTTTTTTTCTTTCAAATTTAATGTATTATGAATGACTTCGATTGAAATGCAATAACCTAGATTTTTACCTGACTTGTTATTTTTTTATATGATAATTTCTCCTAGGTAATAGTAATTACAAAACCTTCGAGCAATCTATCAATTTTTTGGAACCTTTTTAAAAAATAAATTTTTGATATTTCCCAAAAAAAAACCAACCAAAAATTTTTCGAAGTTATTCAAAGTTTGACTTCAAAATTCAAACGAGAAAATGAATTACAAAATCTTTTCAATAAAGTGTGAACAACCTTCTGTACATCCTGTTATGCTAATGGTATCTCCCTACGGGATTTCCAACAAAATGATGCTCCCTTTCATGCAACTGGAATTGTTTGGTGATGGTTCAAACACCATGACTGTGACTTTACCTTGCTAAATTGATTTCACCATATTCAGTCACACACAATCGTAATCACCATTTATCAATATAATGGAGAATGCGATCGAATGAAGCATCAGGCACCTATGGCACCTCAAGCACCATTTGATCTGAAGGAATAGAAAGAGTAAAATTCTGTGGATGGGTCTGATTTTTTTGTGCTACCTTCCAACATATTATTGAATTCTTTACAAGCAGAGTCAATGAAGTATTAAGATCAAAAAGTGATCTATTAATGTATTAAATGGGCGGTCATAACACTTTGGCCTCTCAGCGTACGCTGTGTATGTGTTAATGGGTCAACTCCGTATAACACTGGAGTTATGTTCCAGAAAATTATCATGATATGCGAATTCGTGCTATACGAAAAAAGTCCGAATACGCGTTTCCAAAAATTTAAAAGAAAAATATACTATTATATTTTATAATTAAGATAGATATCTTTATTAGTATGTTCTTAAGATGCAATACATAGTATTTTTTAAAATTTTTAAAAGATTTTTTTCCATGTCATTACCCGGTGTTTCTCCAAACTGTGGGGCCCCCCCTGGGGTCGGATAAACGAGGGGCGCGAGCTTTTTCCGAAAAAAAAAAAAGATTTAAAAATAATTAATTTACTGGAATGAATTAAAACAAAATACTTTCAACATAATAAAAAGTGCATTTTTACTCTGATATATTTTATAGGCGATATTAAGTCATCTCTCAAAAAAAAAACTTCTTCAATACCTAATTAGCTATCTTTTTGATCCTATAACCAAAAAAAAATCTTTTTATTTGGTTTTGCTTTTGATCCCATGATGAGAGATTTTTTTTTAAATTTTCTTTTTAAATCTAACATACTACTCTTTTCAAAAGAAAAAAAAAAGTCCCAGACCCCCAATCGAAAAATTTTTGGAACATAAAAAAAATTTATCACTGTGATTCTTCTTGAAATACTACACATTATAGCTGTAATCTGTTTTGCTGAAAAAATTTTTTGGGCCCCTTTTAAGCTATTGGGGACAGTTAATTATGACCCCCTCTCTTATGTGTTTGTTTTTTCTCTTAAAGTTGTAAATAATGTATTTCTCTGTTTTTCGCTCTTTTCCATGCAAAAAGGGTTTTTGATATTTGGAAAACCACGGAAAACACTTTGAAGGATTACTTGGCCAAGACTTATTTTTTAGAGTATTCTCAAACGTATAAACATAAAAAAACTTTTTTTAGAGAACATACATAATGAATACATTTTTTACCCGGGGAAGTGGTCACGTGGGACAAAAGATCACGAAATAGTTAATTCTGGAAAAACTTTTTTTTTGTTACCAAAAAAAAAATTGAAAAGTCCAAAAGAAAGGGTTTTTATTTCTCTTAATTTTATTCACGGGAATCACGATTTGTATCGTGTACAAAAATAATTAAAAAAAAAAGGTTTGGGGTGACTCAATAACCTCTCGACCGTATCGAGTGCGCGCCTCCCCCCGGGAAAAGTCTTTCGCTTTAAATTTTAAAAAATAATAAAATTATTCTTCATCGAAATTTTATATTTTGTTCATTATTAACATCAATTCTAAATTATTCTGGAGGCTTAAAAAATTTCGCTTAAAACTTATTACTTTTTAAAACATTTAAAAAATCATTTTACATTTTTGAAAAATTGTCGCCCCCTTTTACCCCTTACAATTCAGCTATTATATCAGTAATGTTTTTTTTTTATAAATGAACTCTCAAAAAAGCGGGACTTTTGCCGGTTTTTTTAATGTACCATTTTTTGTGCTGCACAGAGTATTTTATAACAATTAATTTAAAACTAAATTAAAATGGGCTTGTCTTACAAAACAAGTTTTTATAAAAAGTTATGATTAGAAATTGACCTCTGAGTTCTTTTTCTATATTTAGCTGATATCTACATTTTGTCTTCAAGCGCCCAAATTTTGCAATATGTTCAATTTAAAAAAAGAAAAAGAAAAATAACATAATAATTATCCCAATTTTTTTTTTTTTTTTTTGTTTAAAAATAACTTTTACAAAATTTAAAATTTTGTTATTAATTTGTATGGTTTATAATTAAAAGATCGTTTTTTTGTAGAGCGTCAAAAATGATTATTATTTATTTAAGGGGGCGCGATAAAAATTGTGATTGAAAAGGGGGGCGCCAGTATTTAAAGTTTGAGAAGCACTGCATTACCAAATTGTGCCTATTTTTTTTAAAAGTTTTCAATGTTCGACGGACATATCTAGGGTGTACAAAGTAATTCCTGAAAATAAAAACATAGTTATTATTTCATTAAATGAATTGAATAGTACTATACTGTTCGAATGGGACAAAAGAAGAAAAACGCTTTTTTTTTAAAAACTTTAGCTTTTAATGATTACGTATCTAAAGTAGACTGAAAAAATCTATATTAGTACGAAGTATGTCCTCTTTTAACACAAATAAACACGCACTTGAACAAGTATAGGCGTTGACTATGTTGTATAGCACCCAATATCTGGACTTTATCATCATGGAAATACACTTGAAAAACAATTTTTATCATCTATTTTTCTGTGCATTTATTTTTCAAAATTTTGGAAAACCCCGTAACTTCTCAATAGCATTTAGGTCTGGAGAATTACCAGGTCAAACTAGCACTTGTATTTTATTTTCCTGCATAAAAAA
>BMAV01016939.1:0-105366 GCA_019973955.1 Trichonephila inaurata madagascariensis | reverse complement strand
TTTTCGGGTTTTTTTTTAAAATGTTCGGGAGCCCCCTTTTTAACTCCTCCATTTTTCTAACACCATGCTACATTTGCCACTATATTTTTTTACATCATATAAAAAAGAAACCAAACCGAAGTATTACTACGATTTCTTATGTTCGTTAAAGATATTCTCATTCATTATTATGGGTTATTATTTATGAGTATGTATATATAATTAATATATATATAAAAAAATATTTTGAGCCCTAAAGCATGATATGCAAATGCAGTATGAATAGCCAACTCACCAATTAAAAAAATATCAAAATATTAAGTACTTTCTTCACAATTATGACCTTGTTTTCGCAGATATGAATATTAGTCTAGGAATCCTGAGCGTATGCAGTATCGCTCTGAGCTGTAAACATTTTTCGACTTTTTGGATGATTCACAACATCACTTCTCTTATCTACGATAAAACTTTGTATTCACAGTTTATTTAATTCAGCCCGTCAGGGACAAAAAAAAAACGTATATTATTTCGGATGTTGGTATCCCCAACAAAAGTGAACAATTTTTAAAAAAAAAAAAAAAATTCTAGAAAATAACAAAAACCCGGTATTTAAACATGTAAATCCGGTATTACAAAATTTACAAATCCTCAAAATGGTTTCAGACCGGTAAAATCTACTTGTATGCTTGGTCGTCGTCTTGGAACAGTTGGAGAAAAAGTTTTTTGAGAAGGACAGAAAAAGTATGGATCTTCCCCAAAAACGCCCTCCGTCTTCCATGATCCCGGGAACTTTAAAAAAAAAACCGTTTGGAAATGTTGGAACACTCACCGTACGGTCTGGTTTTTCACCATTGACTTCAGCCCTTTTGGGCCCAAACAGTATTACGTTTCTTTTTTGGGACAGAAGGGGGGGGAAGATTTCCTCAAGAATCAACCACGTTCTTACTACACTGATGAAATACACCAGTTGCCGAAATGATGGGACTTGTATTTCAATCCCCAGAGCGATTTCTTTTTATTCCCAATAAAATCATTTTTTTGAATGAACTCGTCCACTTTTTATTTGGGCAACCCTTTTACATTAGCTTTCCTTCAGTGGTTTAATGAGGGAATCAGTAACATTTAAGAAGTATTTATTGATAACTTTTCAGACATCAAAACTAAAATTAAAAAAAAATTTGTTTTGGAAAAGTTTAGAAAGTTTTAAGTTGTGCAGAATATTTTATATAAACATAGTTCTGATAACTTTCAATAAATTGATTTGGCAAATTAAATATATATTTTATTCAAAATGTACCACACAATATAAAAGAAATAAGATAAAAATGTTTTTTTAAGAAAATAAAATATTTAAAAAAAAATTAAATTTGAGAAATTTTTACAGAATTAAATATACATTTCTTTTTATTTTTCGAAATGAAGCATCAAATATGACTATAAATTTATAATCAGTAAATGAATACAGAATACTTTGAGTCTCATAAATGTATATAAATCAAATTATCCTTTATCTACCGCATTATGATTTACTGCAGTTTGTTTCATGTAATATTTTTTTGAATCACTGCATTGAAAATTATGGGATACACATAAACAAAATACTCAACATTGGGAAATTTAATTAGTTAATTAAAAATATTCAACTGTAAAATTAATTATACACACTGTTTACTTCAAACAGGTAGTCAAATTGTTTTCTTAGAACTTCATTAACATACAAAAAAATAAATAAATAAAACTTACCTTTTGACATTAACTACTTTTTCGGAACGAAAATGAAAATCGTAATCCGCTCAAAACTCCGACATCTTGTAGTGTCCCTGCCGATGGGCACACCTGCTCTCCAGTATTCATGCGGCCTATGTCTGTGGGAAGGAACGAAGAACTACTAAATTCAAACATACTTAAAATCCGTTTACTAAGATCTTAGCAGGGCCGGTTCTAGCAGTTTTGCCGCCCCGGACAAAATGAAAATGCTGCCTCTCTTTACTTTATATATATATATATATATATATATATATATATATATATATATATATTATTTATGTTTTTAGATTCAAGACGCATTCGAAATTAAGGACATATAATTACTTAGCTTATGCTATATCAAACGAGTAAAGTGGTATAAAACTCGTCCATTTCAACAGGCCAATTTCTTCGAAAAATGGAATCTATTGATAGGGGGGGATCCACAAGCATTTGTTTTTAAATTATAATAACTCACTCAGGTCTAAAATTAAACATTTTCTTAGCTTCTCTATCTACCAGAACCTTTATTACCCTTTTCCCTTTTTTGGACTCACACACATCGTAAGGGTAAAAGGAATTCCCCTTTTACCTCCTCCGGTTGGGGGAGAAATTTACAAAAGAAGATGTAACCATATTTAACACTTTAATACCCCGCCTAAACCCCAAGTTTAAACACAAAGAAAAGTGGCATTAAATATACAGAACATAAAAAAAAAAAAATAAGATACGTTAAATGCAATACCAAATTCACCCCAAAATATTTCAGAAAATATATCAAATTTTTGAAACAAAAAAAAAAAAAATTTTCAAATTGATTCAAATGCTCCCTTTAAATTTGCCCCCGGGAGGGATTTTCCGGCCCCCGAGCCGCCCCCGATCTTAGTTTAAAACAAAAAACAAAATACTAATGAAAAGGCGGAGGGATCAAAATGGGGGCGCAAAACCTATTACTAATCAATAGCGCAATTAACCACTGCCTTTTTAAAGAAAATTTTTATTCCCAAAAGTAAAAGCATTATACTTAAAATTTTAATTTATCCGCTTACCGCTATATCCCCGGTAGCCACGGGCCATAAAAATTTGTTCCCGTTTTTTAAATTTTGGGTGGTCTTGCTTGGACTTGTTTTCCGTTGGTCTCGGACCCGCCTTTTATTTCTGGCCCAAAAGGGTTTAAATTTAAAAATTTTTTTAAAATTTACTTTTCCCTTTTGGTTTTTAAACTGGTTCATAAACGCCAAATGCTTTTTAAAAAATTTATGTTTTTTTTTTCCGTTTATTTTTTAGGGAAAAATTATTCTGGAAAAACCCCCAAAAAATTAATAAACCCAAAAAAAAAACCCCCTTTTTAAAAATTTCTCCCAAAATTTTCCTTCCCCTTAAAAATTCCAATTAAAACCCGTTCCTTTTTAAAATGGTTTAAAAGAATATTCCCAAGATCAAGAGTTTTTAAAATTTTATTCTTTTTTTTTAAAGGGGTTTTACTTTAAAAGCTTTTTTAAAAAAAAAATTTTTTTAAAAAACATCGGTTAAAAAAAAAAAGTAAAAATCTTATATGTTAAAACCCTAAATTAAATTTTTTTTAAATTTTAAAAATTGGTTTTTAAAATTTTTGTTTTTTTAAAAACTTTTTTTTTATTTTCATTAATAATTTTGAACCCAAAAAATTTTTTTTTTTTTTTTGAATTTGGGATTAACCTTTTTAAAAAAATTTTTAATTTTTTTATGAAAATTTCTTTAATTGGTTTTGGAATTTGCTTTTTTCTTTGTGTTGGTAAATTTAATGCAATTAAAAAGGGGGAAAAAAAATATTATCAAAAAATTTCTTTTTTAATTTTTTTTTGGGTTCTTTTTAATTTCTTTTCCCAACTTTATGAATTTTTTGCCCTTTTTTTTTTTAAATCTTAAATTTTTTAAAAAAGACAATTATGTTAATTTTAATTTTGAAAAAAAAAAAAAAGGGGGTTTCCGAAACAAATTACCTAATTTACATTTTAAACAAATTTAATTCATTATAATTGTAAATTCTTCTTCTTATTTAAAATTCATTAAAACTAACAATATATAACTAACATCAGATTATTTAATGCAACTTAACGTGTTATAGATTATAAAGTAAAAAACAATATTTTTGAAAGAAAACTTGCAGATTACTTCCTATGAATTTGTAGGATTGAGATGAGCTCGATTTTTAAGAATTAATTTCAGTTACAATTTCTTTTCGAACATTATTTCTTATTTATGTAAAAGATAGGGGGACTTTTCCTTTTTTCGGAATTTTGTGCCAAAAAATTTAAAAAAGAATAACCCCAATATTTTATTCCAAATATTTATTAAATATTGGTTTGGGGGCACAAAACAAGACAAAGCAAGTTTAAAAAAAATTTAAACATGATTTACATTGAACATCTTTTTTTTGCATTTTCTATCCTTTTCTTTTCGATCTCCTGCCTTTTCTTTTTTAACGATATTTTTTATTCCATAAGACACTCTTCTTCCTGGTGTTTTTTCGCCGTCTCAAAACAATATTGCAGGGGGAAATTCCCCTTCTCCGATAGATGCGGTATTATTCAATGGGATTGTGTTTTTCTTACAAAATTTAAACCCCCAAGCCAGAAGATTTGACCTTAAAAACCCCTGCTGTTTTAACAGAAATCTAAGAGTTTATTGCCTATTTGTGGCTATTTTATTCGTCTTGCACTGTCTTGTTCTTTTTTTTGCTTATTTTCTGCTTTAAAGAAATTTATTTTTTAAATTTTTAATAATATTAATGCGCTTATGTTTACATACCACATACCAAGTTAAACAATGCCTACTTCCTCGTAAAAATTTCCCTTTTGTCTAACTAAGAAAGAAAAAAATTCGAACAAATTTTTTTTTTTTTTATTTTTATCCTTTAAAATTAAAAAAAAAAGGGTTTTTCTATAAATTTACCATTTTAAAAAGTATTTTCTTAAATTTTAAATTTAGTAATCTATTTTTCTCAATCTGAAGTTTGTGGATGAGGGTAATAAAAAAAATTAAAATATTCAAAATGTTTATAATTTAAAGCCCCCCACACACATTTTTTTCAAATTTTGATGTTTATAATGTTATTCAACTTTTCCTTATCACCTTTTTAAAACCTTTAAAAAAAGGAAACACATTTCAGTCTACCTTTTTTAAAATTTAAAAAATGTTTTTGTTAGATTTTAAGAAAATCGGGACAAAGCAGAATGTTTAAAAGTTGAAGTGTTACGAACAGTTCGTGTGTTTGATACCCGGCTTTTGTTTCACATGATTAGCCTTTAACATGTACCAGCGTCAGGTTGCTATAGAAACTTAAGCATCTCAGTAATTTCAACTAGTTATTGTCTTTCAATTGATCCTCAACAGGTGACAACATGGCACTTGAGATTTCGGTAAATGTTTTTACTTGCTTTTTCAACGTTGCTTGTCAAGTGTAGATGAATGTGGTAAAAAAAAGGACTATAAGTGAAAGAAAATTAACTCTAGAAAATATTTTAAGTTCCCCGTATTCGGCAATCTAAGTAAATGTTAATCAAATTTGCTTATTTTTCAGGAAGAACAAGTAATATAGAAAAAAAGTTTTAATTCAATTCTTATACTTAAATCAAAGAAAATTTTTATTTTTGCTACTTTTTATTAAATAGTTACAATTAATATAAATATGTATATACATCTGACAGAATCACAACATTAAGTGGTGATTAATTTTTATTAATTATCATTAAGTATCGTATTGTCATCCAAAACAATCGTGTATATAAAATTTCAGTTCAACTGAATGCTTTAAAACGTGAAAAAAAAAAAACCTTTTCAAGTTTTGACAAAATTCGCCAAAATTGTCGCTAAATCGCCAACGTGGCTGTATTTGTAATTCCTTAAATAATTAGTTTTAATTAATTAATTTTTATTAATTATAATTACATTATTGTATTGTCATCCAAAATAATCATGTGTATAAAATTTCAGCTCAATTGAGCGCTTTAAATTGATTTTTATTAACGATTGAAAATTCTATCAAGATAAATAAATAAATATATAGAGAGTGTGAGTTAATAGTGTGTGTGTGTGTAGGAATTGAAAAAATGCTTTAATATGTAGTTTTGAAGAACATTTCACGATGCCACGATACTTTCAAAACAAAAATGTAAAATTTTGTGAAGTTCCGAATACGATGTGTTTAATTTCTTATAATTGTAGGGAAAAATCCTAGTTTACGATTTATTAGTATAATAATGTAGTTAATTAATGAGCATCATGATTATTATAAATTAAGAGACTCCAACCGTTGCATCAGGAACAAAGTTTCATTCATGAAAATAGTTTGCTATTTTGAAAAGGGGATCTGTTCTTTATTTTCATCGAGCAATATGTAAATGTCTCTCTAGTGTAGATTGCATTTGCCAAAAATATTTCAGGTTAGTTTGATTTCATGACACACAAAGTAAATGCCACATTCTGTAAAAGTCAATAAACTTATTTTAATTGATTTATGTGTATATTTCTGTAAAGAAAATATGAGTTGGCGATTTAGGATCACAACAGTTGCTAGAAACTAACATTTAAAGTAGAAAAAAGGTTAGAAATAAAAACAAAAGCAAAGAGGTTCAGCCAAATCAAAGTATTTCGAATGATGAAGTTTTGGAGATTTAAGGTATCCAACTATGTTCAGAAACGTGAGTATAGGAAAACGCTTCAATGAATAGTTCTTTTTTTATATTTAGTGTCAACTGAATTAAAATATGCATATAAAACTCTTGAAAGAATATTATTTCAATAAAAAGTATTAAAAAAGTTATTATTTTAATCAAAAGTGCGATCCTGTTATCTGTTCATGAAGATTGTGGTATAATACATGATGCGGTATACACAATGCGTGGATGAGGTATAATACAATTAAATGCGTTTCGAAAACTACCTCTGTCAAACCCAAATGACAGAATGCTTTGTTAACATGCTAGTATGTGTGTGCGTGTGTAATATTCTGATTGTTCGATTGAAAAATATATTCTTGATTAGTTTTCCGCAGTTATTATATTGTGTCAGAAATTTTTCTTGCGCACGATATAGTCGCTAGGATAAACATAAAGAGGGTTTCATTTATCACTTTTCTTTCTTTATTATAAGATATTTCACACATTACATATAGAGATTAATGAGTATTTATAATCATGTAGCTAATGCTTTCCATGTTGGATAAATATACATATGCAAATGCATGTATAAGTGTTTAAAAAAGCATAATATTTAGTACATTTGTTTATATATAATGCTTTGCGAAAAATAAACTAAATGTGTGAATTGGTTAATTGGTTAGAATGAACTCTTCCAAGTACATATACGTATATGTACTAATGTTTCATGAACTAATTGTTGTCTAAAAACAATGTCTAGGGTACAGTAAAATTGTTCATTCACAATTCCACAACTATTAGTTCTCACTCTCCCTATATACATATATGTCGTTCAAATTTTCAGTCATTAATAAAATACTTTTTATTCTTCCGTTCAAGTTCAGATACATTTTTTAAACTTGTAGTGGATTACACTTGATGTTGATGCAGTTTTTTTCAAATATTAATTAATTTATTTATTTTAATTAATAAATAAATAGTATTATACAAAAATAATAGTCCAACACCCTATATAAAAAGGAAAAATGCTCACTGCGTCCCTGTAGCGCAATAGAAAATAATCCAAAGGTCGCTAATCCAAAGGTCGAGAATTCGAATCCTGCCTGGGATGACCTAATTTCTGACAATGGAATTTTTGAATGAATAAATAGTAAAAAATAAAAATAATAGTCCTACACCGTATATAGAAATGAGAATGGAAAATCGCTTTCTATTTTGCCTCTTAATACATATACATATTTATATTAATTGTAATTATTTAATAAAAAGTAACTAAAATAGAATTTTCTTTGTTAACCTAAGTAGGAAATAACTTAATTTTTTTTTATTTTACTTGTTTAAAATGCGACTTCCTTTCTTTGCTTTGTTTTCATAGTAACAGTTATTATCGAAAAATCGTTATATGTAATGAGATAAACTTTTATCTCTATTTAACATGCATGTTATAAATAACATTACCTCTCAAACAAGAAAATGAAAGCATTTTTTTCAAAAATGACAACGGATAACCGAAACGGTTACTGTCATCATAAAATAAATGGGTACACATTCTTTTATGCATGGAAATAGTCTTAATAATCCCATTTTTATATCCTAGATTGTTTTTTATACATAAAAACATGTATAAGTCCAAAAGAACTGGGGTTAAATATTCCTAATAATACTTTACTATAATGACCCGAGACATCTTTCTGGAATTAAGTAAAAGCTTTTATGCATTTTCATGCATTGCACGTAGCTTTTCATCCCCTTTTGTGCTAAATCCTAAGGTTAAGAAAGAATCGTTTAATCGATCCTCCAAATAAAACAGAGAGATAAACTGACTATTAGCTCCTGAAACAGTAGAAATATCCAATAAAGCAAGATAAGATAAAAAAAAACAATAGCAAATACGATTCCTTCTGAACGTATTAAAAGAAATTTAATTTCAGATTTAGCTTTTAGCTATTGGATTTAATTGATTTTAGTAAAAGATCAAGACAAGTCCTTTTACATCTCAATTTAATAAAATAAAGACTTCTTGAGTCAATTGCAGCTTTTCATCAACTGTGGAAGGTTTGGATTTGGAAACTAAATAATATTTTATTCTCTGTATAGCATTTGATTATGGAAAATATTTTGATCCAAACAATATTTTGTTATTATAAATATTGCAACTACATTTTACTTGAGTAATTTATTTAGTCAATAACTTCTATCTCATGGTTTACATATCCAATCACAATCAACTTATATAATCTACTCTCTCTGTCTCTCTCTCACAAATAATAAGCAACAAAAAGTAAAATTAGCATAATTTAAGAAGAAAATTAAAGCAAAATATTTTTCACATGTATCTTGCAGTGAAATACAAAAGCCACTCCGTAGCACTTAGGGATTGCAATACTGGTATACCGGGATACCGAATACCGGTATTTTGAGCCATTTGTACAATTTTGTAATACCGGTATTCACAAGTTTAAATACCAGTTTTTCGGTATGTACCAGAAATTTTTTAAACTTTTCTCCATTATATGTTCAGGAATCGCTAACACAGCAAAATAGTATACGTTTGTGTGTCTCCCTAACCGGTGAAATTAATTAGACTAGAGATATATAAAGTTGCACCGTACAATCAAGAGAAGTAATAAAATATGAGAATCATCCAAGGAGGTGGGCAAAATTGTCTTATTACAGCTCAGAGTGATACTGCACACGCGCAGGATTCGTAGTCTGATATTCATATCTGTGAAAAAACAAGGTTGTGGTTGTGAACAAAGTGTGTAATATTTCGATATATTTTAAATTGTTGAGTTTGTTATTCACAGTGTATTTGCATATCACATACTTTCGGGTTCAAAATATTTTTAGGTTCATAATATATATACTCATAAATAATAATCCATAATAATGAATAAGAATAACTTTAAAGAACATAAAAAATGATTTGATAATACTTCGGTTGGGTTCCATTATTCATATGATGAAAATAATATGGTCCCACAATATAAATAAGATGTTTCTTTTCTTATTTCTTGTGATTCTTTATATACTGTTATAATTTATAAGTTACAATTTATTTTTGAGATATTTACACTCTCTAATAAAGCAACAGGCAAATAAAAAAAAAAAAAAAAAAAAACTCCTGTGTTATCTTTCTTTTTCTAAAATTTCTACTACCGGTATTTAAACCGGTATCCCAGTATTAAGATCTAAAACATACCAAACACTGGTATTGGATTTATGGTCCGATATTGCAATCCCTAGTAGCACTATATTTGCATTACCAAGAATAGTGCTCTGCAGTACAAACGTTATTAAAACAAAAAATTTTTTTCAGTTTACTATTTTTTTTTTTTTTTTTGTTTGGTGCTCGCTTCTTAAGTTGTTGTAAATTTCTGAAAAAATGAGTTGTATACTACATTTGTGTGAAAACACGCAGTTATGTATTCGGACAATCTAATCTGGGGAACGACCAACGTAATCGGCTGAATCTTAAATGACGACCTTTCAATCATTAACCTCTTGTAGAATCGCTATCAAAGTTAAGAGAATGCCTGGTAGAGGGCGTCCTACGGTTACAACATCCCATGGACCGTTATATGTGTCTGCAAGCTCAGCGTTTTCCCCCAAACCCCTCAATCTTCTTCAAACGGAACACCACAAGAAAGCATATCCCAACAAATTGTTTGTAAACGGATGCCTAGAAGGCCATCTTTATTCCAGACCCACATCAGTTCATGTATCATTGGCGGCTTCTCACAGAAGCGCTCGGTTACAGTGAAATCTAGAGCACATCCATTGAGCACTGCAACACAATGTGTCACAGTTCGAAGGTCGCGGGTGTAACAGGATTCGGGGAAGAAGCAGACAGGATCTTTTTAAAAAAGAACTTTTATTCTATTTTAGCACTTTTCGCATACAATTTTAGTTTAAATCTTGGAGCAATCTAAGCCTAAACCTTAATCGAATACTTTATATTATTTAAATTCACTTATTTTCAGTCGCAGCTCCCTGTGACAATCCTTCTCGAATCCTTATAGCTTGGTCAGCCCCAAGGTTATTTACTTCCACCATTCCAGGTGTGTTCCATGACGACTATTTGTTTCACGACGCGTGACCACCCAGTCGCTTTTCACCTTTTCTAATTCTTGGATTTCACGCTTAACGATCCACTATTGACCATTAGCCTCACATACTCAACAACAGGGCTATAATAGTAGTTAAATTTTTATGAAATTAAGTTATATCTATGGAAAGCGGTTTTTAAACTAAAATAACAGTTAAAGAATAGTTTCCCCGAGAGGATTAGTAGAAGAACCGAATAATCCCTTTCAAAGGGGTTATGTTTGTTTTTATGATTCACGATTTTGTGTGAGCAACGATTTAAGACAGAAAGGGATCCTGGAGAACGCCAGAAACATGTTCAAGCTCACAGTATCGCTGAAAGATACATCTAAAGCCACGTTGTTGTCATAGTGTGTGTAATAATACAGGTCGATGCTCGATTTTATCTTGTTTCGAATTTTTCATCTCGGTTCAATGACAGGACTTATTTATCCGGATACAGTATTTGATCCATATGCTCGTCCATATCTGGAAGACATTATTACGATCAGTAACGTAACGGAGAATGTTAAGGTCCTCTTGCTAAGTCAGGTTTTGGACTGTAGGTCGGATCTTACAAAGGGTACATACGGGGGTTTTAGCATTTGGGCCCTCTAGAACTCCTTCCCCCAAAAGCGGGGTGAGGTTACACCAATGGCCACGATGCTATCTTTATGATAACGCGAGAGTACATAGAGCTCGCGTTATCAACCAATACGTGGAACCGGAAAACCTGATTCACGTGTAATGTCCTACGCATTAGTCCGACATGAAAACAATAGAAAATGTCTAGGACAGGGTTGGGCAAACTTTTACATGGTACTGTCTACTTCTAATTTTTACAAGGTGTTACGGTCCACCCAGTGGCCTGGGTGTGATGAGCTAAAAAATGGTCAACAATGTTTATATCATGACAATAATTAATACAGAATATGTACTTATCTACATAACTACGATTAAAAAAAACTTACGTTTTAAACCACGTTTAAAGAAAAACGCAAGATACAATCATATAAATTATACTCACAAATTTACTAATATGACATGATGCATTTATTATCAAACAATTCAAAGTACATTAAAAAATAAATCATTTTTATATAAAGTTAGTTCTAGTAGTTATAGTCAATAGAAGACTCTTCGTCTGTATACTGTCCGTACAAATCTTAAATATCTTGAGATATAATTATTAACTTCTATCCTGCCCTGAAGTCTGAGTGGTCGTCTAAGCCAATTCTCCAGTCTAGCTGGCGTCGTTGTTCATAAACATGTGTTTTTAGTATACGTGTCTTAGCTATCAGTAAAGGCGGCCACCCCAAAATGTCGTGGCGGTCCACCAGTCGATCGCGATCTCCGTAATGCCTACCCATGGTGTAGGACATACTTGGGAAATGTCTTTATGTTATGAGCAATACTTCTTTAAGCAATAATGACTTGACAGCATTTCTTCGAGAATAGACTCAGATCAAGCAAAGTGCAATTGAGGATCTACTCCCAAGTTTGAACCGTGTGAACAAATGTATGGTGGCCCAAAGCCCTGTGTAAAAAATTTTTATTTCGTTGGGGACATTATTTTTTATACTACGTATTTGAAAACGACTTGTATAGTTTTCCTGCCATCTTTTGCTAGGTATTGCCTGCTCAATAATTTTTTTCACCATCAGTTTTCTTTTTGATGCTTATTTTTTGAGACAGAGTGAATGGCAGATAAGTTTTAAGTCATTTTGGACCTGAATTTTTTTCTTTTATATATATATATATATATATATATATATATATATATATATATATATATATATATATATATATATATATAAATATATAAAAAAAAAAAATAAAATATATTATTTATAAAAATTAAGAATATATATATATAAGCATTTTTGGGCAGAATTAACGTTGTTTACTGACGTTTATTTGGAAAATCCTTATCCCATATAATAATTTCTAAAGAGTTTCTGCTGACGTGACCTTTGACCACAAATTTGAAATATTGCCTTTTTTTGACTTTTCAAACTCTTTTCCTCATTTAAGAAATTTAAGTCTACAGCTGCAATTTTATTCTAAGGTTCTTTTAAAAAAAATGATCTAGAAAAGGGAAAGTAAAAATTAGGGAAAAATTTATTTTTCATGGACGCGGTGGAAATGTGGTCTCAGAAAACTAATTATACTTTTGGAGTACTTTTTTACTTTTTAGTTTTTTTTTTGTGCTGTGAAGAGCTTTTACAGATTTAAAAAGAAAAAAAAAAGCTTAACTAGTATAAAATTTTTTACCCATCAAATGCGTGAAGAACGTCGAATTAATGAATGCTTAAGGTTCTTTTTTTAAAAAAAGAAAGAAAATATTTGATCCGAAGAAAAATGTTAAGAACTCAAAATACTGTTCAAATATTACATTGTTTCGGAGTTACATTCACAAAAGTTAACGCGCTGACATGTGAAATTGACGATTGTTCACAGAGTCTTGGAATTCAGCAAGGTTTTAAACATATCTAGGTTTCATTTAACGAATCTAGGGTTTAAAAATATGTTACAACATCATAGCACTATTTAAATAATGATGTTATTTCTTTTAGAATGCTTAAAATTAATTTGTTAAAATAGTTAGTCTCTTAATTATGGTTAATAATATGTTTTGAATACTGATTACCGTCAGTATATTTTTCTTGAATAATTTCTTGGATATAACTTACTTATATCATCCAATTATTGTTACATAAGAAAATAAAGTAAAAATGAAAAATTAAATCTGTATAAACATTAAATTTATAATTTTGTAATATATATATATATATATATATATATATATATGTCAATTTTAAAAAGTTTGGTTAAAATTTAAAGTAAGTAATAAAAAAAAAAATAGGCGAACTCTTTACTATCACGTAAGGATTTGTGGGAAAAATAACCCTTTTTAAAAAGGTGGATTGGCCTGACGAAGAAGAACGCATACTCAAAAAAAAGGGCGCTGGTGACTCTTGTCAAATATTGTTAATGTTCTCTCGGTTGCCCCAAAAAAACCCCATTTTGGGATTTTATGTGATTGAGCGAAAAAAAAGTTATTATGAATGATGCCTTCCTCATTTACCAGCAGGCCGGGGGCCTTCTTTTTATATATATATATATATATATTTCAGTAATTTGATTTTTTAAGTTAAGAAGTTATTGTCATTTCCACACTCACCTCTATAAAACTATCAAAATATCTTAACATAGCATATACGTGTATATTTTAGGAACTGGGACGCTTTAAATGATGTAAGTAATTTGAACTAAATTCTCTACAAGTGAGTGAGTGTTTAGTAACGCCGCAAAAAAATCTAAAACACCACAATTGCTATTGGCATCGGCGCTCGTAATTTGGAGCTATGATCAAGGGATGAGGATGACACTTGAGCTGGAAACTCAATCTCCTAACTTCCACAGCACGTCCTGATGCCACAGCACGTGACATCAGGACTGGAATCTGCGACTTGACAACTTCAGCTACGAGTTCATGTTCATTATCACTTGACTACCTCGGCCACTAAATTTACTACAAATGGAAAATGTTTAAATCTATCATAAATGCATCATCAATCAGCAATTGCATAAATTAATTCTAAATTTTTGTGCAGCTTTTTAAACTTTTAACTCAATGTTTATCTTTATTAGGCTCAGCAATTGGATTCACAGTAACACCCAGTGAAATAAGTTTAACTGAAAAAAAACTTCTGACGGGGAAAAATTTTAAAAAAAAAAATATTAAAATCATTTTAGGTGGTTTTAAATACAAAACAGATTAGAAAATCCCAAAATTTTTTTTTTCTTTTTTATTTTTTAAAAATATTTAAAAAGGAAAAAATTGGGGAAAAAAAAATTTTTTCATTAAAAATGGTGGCACTATTGTTAAAAAAAAAAGACCCCAAGGGGGGTTAAATTTTGGGTTTGATTTTTTAAAATTTAAAGAAAAATTTTTTGAACGATTTTTTAAAAATTTTAATTTTTTAAAAAAATATTCTTTTATTGTTATGTATTTTTTTTTTTAAAATTTTTTAAAGAAAAAAACCCCCTTTTTTTAAAAATTTTTAAAATTTTTTTTTTGTATATCACCCATTTTTTTTTTTAATTTAAAAATTTATAAGGGGGATTACCCCTAATTTAATTAAAACAATTCATGATTTTTAAAAAAGGAAAAAGGTAAAACATTTGGAATTACATGTAGCATTCCTTATGTTTTAAACATAATGGTGCTTAAAATTTAACTTCTCATTAATCTAACACTAATTTTACGTTAATGCACAAAAACTGATTCAATAATTAATGCCCACTGAAAAACACTTATTTCTGAATGGGCAAATAAAAATGGATTTTTTAAAGGAATACAACAATAAAAACTTATACCAAAATCTCTCATAATCATCTTTCTCTTGAGTTTAATTTTTTTTCCTTACTCACATTTAATTTCCTTCCACTTTACTTCCACCAGATAATAATTCAAAAAGCTGAAAAAATTATCTTTTTTATCAATGAATTCTTTTATGAATGAAATATTTTATTTTAAATGGTTTTTGAGATTTAAAACTACTTTTATAAATTTTCTTCTTGAAAAGAATTCTACAGAAATGTTTCTTTATATAGAAACAAACGAAAGAAAAATACATCTCATGTAACCTTTCAAGAATTTCTAAACAAATTCATTTTAATGTAAAATATTGAAAAAAGAGATTAATGAGTGAAGAGTTTTAAACACAGATTTATTAATTATTAATTTTATTAGGATTATTATCCTTAGATTTATTAACTTCTTAAAATAGTTCTCATTTCTTTGCGTCAAGAACTTCAAGAGCATGCTTCAATTTTATTCTTAAAATTATTTTTTGCGCTAAAAATAGGAAAGTTAGATACACAAAAAACCTGTAAATCTCCATTTGCTAAAGGAATTATCCATTTATATAATTACTTATCACATTTCTTTTCCTTACTTTTGGTCTCTTAAATTTTATTTTTGAATTTTTGTAGCGCATTTATCAATGTATTAAGTTTAAGAAAATAAACTGCTGGAAATATATTCACCACATTTATTTCTTTGTAACGTCACATTTATTTCATTTGACAGTCTGTTTGCTGTCCATGATATTTTGTATTTATTTTGGTCATCATTATGTAATGATAATGATGATTTTGGGGAGTAATGGGATAGAAGAAATTCTTCTGATGGGTTGATCTTCTAAATAATTATTATATTTGCATGATGTAAATATTTTAGAAAATTATGTTGTGTGCGTGCAATTGGCAGCAATAGAATAGCTTTTTATCTTTATTTTTTGTGAAAGTAAAAAATGAGTTTGAGTTGTTATTATGTGATTCAGATAATTAATAAGTATTATCTATGAAAAGAGAATTAATAATTATTAGAGTTTTTGCCATTTATGCTTTTAAGATGTTAAAACAATAAATTGCACTGACTATAATCACAATTCTTTTGATTTCCATTCCATAACGGAATAATGTATTTTTTAAAAAAAAAAATTATTCTGTATAAGATTATTTTCTTAAAAATATTTTGAATCCGTATTAATCACTCAATATTTTTACAAGGAAAAAAAAAGAATCCTAATTGAAGAAACGATTCTCTTTCATAAAATGTTTTGTTTATGATGATCAGAAGTATTTGAATCGTTGCAATCGGTGCTTACAAAATTAAGCACTCAAATGAACAAAAATTAAAGTTATTTTTTTATAATTCGTGATACATATTGTAATTTATTTGTATTATTTTCAAAGCTGTCTTTCCTGCTATTAAAATAAACTTAAGGTATTCGACTACGTTCGGAACCGTGATTTTGCAAAATCGTGTAAATGGATAATATTTATGATATTTATAGTGTCAATTAGATTAGAAAATGTATATAAAATTGTTTTCAGAATAGTATTACAATAAACAATTATTTAAGTACAATATTTTGACAAAAAAGGAACATAGAATGACCCATTTTCAAAATATTCTCCTTTTGCGAAAAATGTTTCTATTATAATAATATTTTGCCTGTATGTAGCTCAGACCTCTCTACAGAGGCTCAAGTAGAGTTTTTGAAATATGTAACATATAAGAAGTGGGTTTATCCATGCTTTACGACAACGGGGGGGGGAGAAATTTTAAGAAAAAACGCCGATAAATATTTCAATGGGTTGTAACTCAGAAAATAATGTGAATTTTTCAAAAGTCATTGTTGAGCCTCTGTAGAGAGGTCTGAGCTATATACAGGCAAAATATTATTATAATAGAAGCCTTTTTCACAAAAGGAGAACTTTTAGAATAAAAAGTTATTCTAAGTTAATTTTTTACCGAAATATTGTAGTTAAATAATTTTTTGTCAAAATGTTCTTATATAAAACAATTTTATACATGTTCTCTAATCTAAGTTACATTAGATGTCATGAAAATTATCCATTTATGCACTTTTTAAAATCACGGTTCCGAACGTAGTTGGTTACCTTAAATACAATATTCAGAATTACATAACATGCAAAGGTTCTCGAAAAATAAAGAAGAAAATTAGTTTAAGTTCTTTTTTATAAATTTACAGGATTACAGGAAAGGTGGTTGATATTTCTTCAAGGGAGTCGGCTCATAAAAAAGGGACTTGATTTCAAAACCTTTCAAAGAATTCTAATCTTTTAGCTGCTTCCTGAACATCACATGGTTTGTCAAAATCCAGAAAAGCTAATCCTGATCAAACTATCTCATATTTTCTTTTAAAAAAAATTGTATCCTGAAATAGTTTGTAGAAAAAGATTAGTTCAGAATTATGTGGCCGATTACAGAATTTATTTATTCAAAGAATCCAAAAACTTTTGCTGTTGTGTTTAGAAAACTGAAGTTTGCTTTAAAAGTTATCCTTCTGTTATTAATAAAAAAAAGGAAATACTCTTGAGACCAAATTACGTTAAGAGGAATTTATTTGATCAGTATCTTTACCCTACTTTTTAATTAGTCGAGTAGTCTTGATTTCTAAGCTCGCCGGGATAATATTGTCCTGTATTAAAATCCTGATATGGCTAAAACAGCATGTCTCAAACTGTGGGGCGCCCCAACGAGGGAGGCACGTTCATATCGAAAAGTCGAAAAAAAACACATTATTTGAGAATTTTTTTTTTAATTTACCGCGAATGGAAGCAAAGCAAAATACATTCTGACATAATAAAAAATAAAATACACATTTATACTGATATAATATATTAATAAATGTATTAGTACTGCACACTGTATTTGATAATTAATTTAACAATACCAAGTTAAGAACAACATTTATAATTACCAATGAAACCATGGGCTTGTCATATATACAATGTATATAAAAAATTTAATGCTTATGTTGAAAATTTGTACGATTTGTAATTAAATTTGTATTGCAGATTTACGTCAAAGTTCATAACCATCGAATTCAGTACATTGTGATTGTTTGGATTGGGGAAGGGGCGCAAATAAAATTATGATTAAAAATTGGGTCACATTTGGTTTGAGAAGCATTGCGCTAAAGATCATAGTGTGTAGTAGGGCTGATTTTTGGTTCAATCTGTGTTGATGTTTTAATTCCTCAAGTTATTGTGGTTTGGAAATTTAGAAAGCAAATGCAAGCTGGTATGTTATTTCCATAATTTTACCGTGGTTCCATGTTAAGAGGTTTTTTCGTGAGTAGCTCACGTATTTCTTCTAGTTTAAGCATAAATAAAGAATAAATAAACCAATAATCGAGCACACGGAGAGTAGACTATTAACTGATTTGTGTGTGGGTGAACGCTTGTTAAATTCTTAAATTGTTGTTGTTACTAATCGTATATTGTCTAGAAATGCTAGGCAATCTCCATGAATCCAAAGATTTCTAAAAATTCTAAGACAGAAAAGGGTCCTGAAAGACCTCATCCTTTGTAGAATCCAAACAAGTCAAGATATGGGTAGAGGAAACCAGATCGGAATAACACCAGTGGTACTCCGGGAAGATATGACCCTGTCGAAAGTAGAGTGATTTTTTCTGGCAGCTTATAAAGCACAAAAATGCACTCTGATGTTCCATAGGCATTAAGGGGGCGGTGGACAATTAAAACTAATTTCTTAAATTGTTAGCTTAATTAACTGACAATAGAATCAGTATAGTAAATGATTATTATATTTCAAAATTTAAATGTATTTTTTAAAAAAAACTATTTTAAATTTATTTTTTTTAAAAAAAATTAATTTTTTAAACTATTTTTAAAAATGCTCCTTGGGCATTAGTTTTTACGATATGTACATAATTTTTGTTTTATGTATAGATGAACTGCAACAAAATATATCTGTGCATGGATTTTAAATTCAGAATAAAATTTAAAAAAAAGATAAATTTTCTTTATTTTGTGAAATATTTCACCAAATATCACCCATTCAAAATATTCAAAAAAAAAAAATAAGTTTCCATTGAAAAAAATTTTAGAAAAAAAAAATCCAAATTTGTGAATTATATCATCTTTTATAAGTTGTGAAAATTTTAAGAGATATAAGTAATTTGAAACGAAGGGAGCATTTTACGTAACAATGGAAGGGAAAAAATTTACGAACTAAAAAAAGTGTTTTTTAAAACATTTATTTGAGTAAAAAAAAAATTCAGTAATTATTAATTAAAATGACAAAATTCTTTGACAGAATTATTCTATGAAATATAAGGAATATTATTAATATACAAAATCACAATCGATATTTTGACCTAAATTTGACATTGTGAAGGTCCACTATCCTCTTAACTTGAATGAACCTCCTGGATTTCTTCCGAAGAGCCAAGAATGACTAAAAGTTTTCCCAAGTTGATGTATATCAATCTTCTTAAGGGTAGGATGTTTCGCTAAATGTAAGAGCCCAGTATGACTCACCCCCTCCTCAGTCGCAGTCCTCACCAAGAAATCAACCTTCTCATCATCATCAATCCATATGTGGGTTGAAACCCATTAAACATGTCAACTATGACTGGAAGAAACCTAATCAAGAAGATTTAGGATATCAAGCGTAGTCTGGTTTCCCCAACAAATGTCCTATTTGAAAGATGCTGAACCGAAACACGGCTACCAGTCATAATCTAAAGATTATGAAATTGATCTTAACTGCACATGCGACTGCAAACCCTTCGGGTGCATGTAAATGACAGGGAAAAAACCTATCAAGAAGATTTAGGATATCAAGTGTAGTTGGTCCCCAACAAATGTCCTATTAGAAAGATGCTGAAAAACACGGTTTCCAGTCATAATCTAAAAAATGATGAAATTGATCTTCAGTCACATGCGTTGCAAACCCTTTGATAGCATGTAACTATGATTTGGGAAAAAACCTATAAAAAAGATTTTGGATATAGTGTAGCTGGCCCCAACAAATGTCCTATTAGAAAGATGCTGAATTGAAACACGGTTACCAGTCATAATCTAAAGATGATGAAATTGATCTTCAGCTGCACATGCGATCTGCAAACTCCTTCTGATAGCATGTAACTATGACTGGAAGAAACCTGATCAAGAAGATTTAGGATATCAAGTGTAGTTGGTCCCCAACAAATGTCCTATTTGAAAGATGCCGAAGAAACACGGCTACCAGTCATAATCTAAAGATGATGAAATTGATCTTCAGCTGCACAAGCGATCTACCAACCCCTTCTGATAGCTGAACTATGACTGAAAGAAACCTGATCAAGTAGATTTAGGATATCAGTGTAGTGGGGTTTTCCAACAAATGTCCTATTTGAAAGATGCCGAACAGAAACTCGGCTACCTGTCATAATCTAAAGATGATGAAATTGATCTTCGGCTACACATGCGATCTGAAAACCCCTTCTATAGCAATAAGCTCCAATCTAAAAACTGAACAAAAACTCGGATCTTCAATCTTAATGCCCACTGCCCCGATAGGAGTTAGAATTGTATTCCACTACCAGAAATTCCCCGTCATTTCTACTGCCACAAATATGAATCTTTAAGGCTGTTTCCGGTTAATTCGGCTGTTCGGTTCGGAAACTTTTTCAAATATAAAAAATGAAAAATTAATATGATATTCTAGAGCTTCACTATCCTTTAGAGAACGGCATTTTTATTACATATCCCATTTTTAACCGAGTTGATTCATTTTTTCTGGTATAAAATGTGTGTTTCACGTTTTTTCTCCTATACCGTAAAATTAAATGGACTGTACCTTTACGTATTAAAATGAAAAGTAAGTGAGTGAATATGTACGTCGCACTGTTCAGCTACACGAGGGCTTTTGGCTACTGGCCACGTAATTTTGAACCGTAGTTAAGTGAAGTGGACGACACCTGTGAGCTGGCACCTCCATCTCCCAACTACCACACCAATGGAAGGACGTTTCATCTCTCGACAGATTTAGAGTGCATCTCTGCCCTACACGGCGGGATTTTAGTGGTAGTTATGAAAAGCCCCACGATGTCGATACCATACCACTCAGCTATCGCGGGCAATTTAAAACGAAAGAGAAAGTATTCATGAAACTTTTTAAAATTTTTAAAAAAACTATATTGTTAACAGAGGTATGAATTATAATGTTGCAAATTTCCATGGAAATTGAGGCATTTTTCTATCTGAAAATGTGTTTCGTGTTTAGTTCAAGCTCTTGTACTTTTACTGAAGACAGCCATGAAGATGTCTGGGGACTAGTGTGGGTTGTTTCCAAAGTCAACTGTCGCATGTGATCCGGAATCTCAGAATGAGAATTCTTAAGTAAATATTCAAAGCATTAAAAAAGAGCTCTGTGAATACTAGTTTCATTTTTTTACATAGTAATTGTTAAATAATTAATTTGATTATTTGTAATAATTTTCTTTTCTAATTCATAAAAAATCAAAGAGATGAATAATGTATTGTTTGTCTTTCATTAATTTTGCAGGAATAAAGCAGGATGCCAATAATTTTTTATACATTTTTAATTTCTGCTCTGAAAAATGTGAATTTAAAACAATAAATATCGATCGTAATGTATTTAAAGAATCCAAATTAATCGTGTAGTAATGTTACATAGATTTTTCTTTATATAACTGAGAAAAAATGAGTTAAAATAATTACATAAATAAGAATAACTAAGAAACACAAAAAGAAGTTCAAATCTTTAAATAAAAAAAGCTCACTCATAACGCAAATTTAATTTTACCTTCCTTAAAATCTGTATTTCTTTGTCTCATTTAATATCAAAGCTATTGCTCTAGCTCTGGATTAATACACTTTATAATTCTCCTTTTTTATTATATATCAAGAGCTCATTTGGATACTTCATTGAAAGTTACTGTCTTGTAACAAAATTGATGAAGATATCCTAACTTTATGAAAAGAAAAACGCTATCTCAAAGATATTTTTCCCCTTTCAAATACATTAAAGATATCTTAATGACCATAGAAAGATACTTTAAATGACTTTTGTTAAGTTTAGTCATTCATTTGAAGCTAATTATTACTTTCTAATAAGTGCAGTGTTGGATCAAACATTTGATTTAATACATTCATTTTTCAGAACGAATTCACATTGACGGAATTAATACAAGTGTATTGGTATTGATACGTCTTTTAAAAAATTATGTTCTTGTTTTTACAAAAACTACCTTAATGACCTCTGTTATATTATAAGAAAATCTACAAGTGATATATTGAAAGTAATGGTACTCTAAATGTCTTTTCATATTATACACTTTTGCATACTCACAGAGGTTTTTGTTGGTGAAAAAGCGTTATTTAGAGTTTGCAGTTTATAAAATACATTATCATTGCTGTAATGCCAGAATTGCACCCATGTTTCATATTTTCTCAGTTACAATACTCTTTTACTTAGAAAAAAGCTAAATCGTTTATTGATAAATTTATGAATAGCATAATTGTTAAAATTATAATTAAGTATAATAAATTTCAGTAACATATTTAACATTAATATGTTTTTCATTTAATTAAAGGAAAAAAAAGACTCAATTTGCTAATAAAGTTTAGTTTCAAGTTCGTTATTTAAATTCTATATTAAATATTACAAATGAAAAAATGTAGAATATTTAATAACGTTTTCAAGCTCATATGTATTTATTGAAAACAATTTTGAATAAAAAGAAGACCAAGTATTTTATTTTTATATGTGATGTTATTATTTATTTTAGATTATTATTTTTGTTCAAAACTATTTTTTAATATATATATGTTCTACAAAATATATATTTATGCGTCGGTAAGAATGTATTTTATTTGAAATATGATTCAATAATATCCACAAGCTGGAAAAGAATTAGTATATTCTTGAAGCACTTCTTTGCAGAGCATTGTTACTTACACTCAGCAAGATTTATTGTTAGGCATCTGACTTTATAAGAAAATAATCTTGTCGAACTTCTATACTATTAATATATGAGACAATTTATTGTTCACTTTTTGCCAAGACATTTTATTCTTCTGTCCCATGAAAAGCTATTTCTAGACGACAAGATGTATGTTTTATTTTTGAACTATACCATTCAGTCCTATTTTTCGATCATTTTTCAATTTCGAATTACTAAAGTTCTTTTAAGAACTCTTTCTAAACGATTATAGCAGCGTACTGTAGCTATCAACATATATTACTCACAATCTAGAAATTCTTTGAGTTGTCTTGTTTATGTACCCTCTTTATTTTGACGTAAAGATTAATCTTTAAGACACATTTGGTTAAGGTCAGGAACGAAAGTGGAAAGATGTAGTTTTGCTATTATTTCATATTCGTTATTTCTGATACGAGTGTTGGTTTTGCGTTTGTATAAAAACATATAATGTAAGTATTTACAGGAAAAATGTTCTTTTTTTAAAATATATATATATATATATATATATATATATATATATATATATATATATATATATATATATATATATATTAATATATTACTTTTTAGATGAAAGGCATCTCTCAATACCTCTTAGTACTACTATAAGAGAAAAAAAAAATAGTCAAGTATCATTTGTATTAAATGAATTATTTTCTTTTATAAGAATTTCTTTTATTTGTATTCTATCTATTGCTTGCTATAACTTGCGTTAGCAATAACTAATTGAACTGTTGGTTTTAGGGAAAAGCTTGATATCCCTGAGAGTAGCTGAATAAGGCACATAAAAGACAAATATATTCTTTTTAAGAATGTAAAATAAATTTGTAAAACTCGAGAATAAAGGGAAACTGGTGCGCTTAGAAACATAATATTTGCGATGAAGATTTAAGGGGAAAGTTGGAATTAGAATTCATCTGGAGTGAAATTGCTAGATGTATAAACCAAGTGATTTGCTACCAGACCGACAAATTTGCGGGGTGTGTTGGAGGTACAAAGATGACTCGGTATCACATAGGAAAGCAGAGTCGCAATTCCGTAGTAGCGAGCTATCGGGTAAAGAGGCAGAGAAAAAGAACATAAACGGCAACACATTAATGAGATATAAAACATTTTATTGATAAGTTGTACAAAGCTCATGTCTAAAATTAAGGTCACAAACATAGTTTTCGTCAACATTTTAAAATGCCTGCAGTAAAACTGAAGAAATTTGTATATTTTAAAAATTTTTTGTTTTTGTTTTTTGAAGAACAGGTAAAACAATATCAACCTTCAATTTAGGAGAAGATGTTTTATAGCGTTAGTTTAGTTAGAACTACTGGATTCAGACCGTTCAAGCACACGGACATTTTCCCTCCAGGGTTATGAATATTGCATTAAAACAAAGAAGTTAGTCTGTTTTCAGTGAGAATGACTTCTCACAATCGTTCGGATGATTCCTTTAGATAAAGAACCTTAGGCAGGCTTGAAGCTAGCCAGTCTCAAGCGGAGATGAATCGATGGTTACAAGTGGCCTGAAAGTGGTCTCCCGTTTATGGAATCAATTCCAAACAAGTGGTACTGTGACCAGGATGGTCGGTCACGGTCGCCACAAAGCATCAGTAACTGCACAGGATCGCTACTTGGCATTAAATGCACGACGACATAGACGAACAACGGTGCCTCGGGTTGATCGTAACTTTTTGTTGTGTCTGGATGAAGAATTTCAAGCTCAAACAGTTTTAGCCGTCTTGCAGAGATTGGCCTTTACCACCGGCTTCCGGTCTAGTGCGTCTCTTTGACTGCATCTATCATAAAAACCGGATGTTGTGGAGCCGAAAACATCAGTCGGAGGCACCACAAGAATGATGGCGTGTTCTTTTCAGTGATGAGTCGAAATGTACCAAACAAAGTGATTCTCGTCGAGTCAGCTTCTGGAGAGAAAATGGAGCTCGTTTTTATCCCTTCTTTGCCTATTCAATCCGGGATTAAATTCCTTAGGCGGGAATGTTTTTCTTTTTCTTATGAATCTTTAATCCTTATTATTTATTTTTCTCTCCTTACATAATATATTGCAGCTTCCTGGTTTATCTCTTTGTCAACATTTTGAGTATATCTTTATGGTTAAATTCTTGTTTTTTTCCTCCTTCAGCAAAAATATCTTCAATAGAATTCAATAATTTCCCCTTTTCTTCCCTTTTATTTCTCTTTATTTATTTGTTTATTTTACGCAGCTGGTCTCGAAAAAAAATAATCCTCTTTCCGGTGTTTTTTTTATTTTTTTTGAAACTGAAGTACCAATAAAGGAAAAAAAAATTCAACAGGAAATGTTGACGCCAACTGAAAATATGACTAAAAAAACATTTTATTTTTTATTATTTTCGTTTCTAGTCTTTTCTCTCTCTCTTTTTTGGTTTGTTTGGTTAATATTCTTTTCTTTTTTTTTTTTGAATTTTTAAGAAAGTTGGAATATGTATAGTCGTTTTTCTTTCTCTTATACTCCTTATGTTATTATTATTTTTATTATTTTGCTTTGTATATTTGTTTTACGTTCACGCACATGTATGTATATAGTGCAGTTTCCTTTCAATTTGTATTTTGTCATTTTACTGTCTTCTAATGTATATAAAATGTAACCTTAGATTTTTCTTTTCAGTAAAGTCTGGACGTGGGAGTGGTTATTTCCCGAGGGATCGGTTTGTAGCTCTAAGCCCTACTCGGGTGAGCTCGGTTCCTTTGGGCATTCCTCCTTCCTCCTCATTCCTCCTACATAACAAAAATAGACAGATTTGGTGGCAAGGGAGTCCTTGTGTGTGGTGTCGTAATGTTGGGTAGTCGTACACTACTGTACATTTTTGATAAGGGTACTATTAACTCACATATAAATAGTTGAAAGATCCTGGAAGCCTATATGAGGTTTATTTTAGCGATTTTTTGGCTCGAACTACATGCAGGAGCGGATATTCAGTGAATGGATTGATCATTGAGGTCTCTGTGGATCACAATACCAATGAATATGTTTAGGATGGTCTAGGAAAAACCATTTCTCACTTTAGCTCCACTCCTAAGAATCTCAAGGAATTAAAAGTCCCACTTTTGGAAAAATGGTATTTGTTGCCACAATACTTATTGACATCCTCATCCACAGTATGACATCTCGTTGTGATGTTTGTATAGCAGTTCACAGTGTCCACTTTCCATATTAGATAGACTTTTCTTGAGGTAAATACTTTATCTCTGATTCATGATTTCTTATTTTTTTACATGATTTGCACCGGAATTCACAATTAAAATCTTTCTCAAATCTTATTTTGCTGTATTCCTTCTGACATTATAATATGTCCCTTTGCCAAATTGTGTGGCAACAACTTAAATAGTTCATCAATTTTCACAGATTTTTATGTTTGTGACTTTAATTTTGGACTTGAGTGTACAACAGGTATTTGAAATTACGAAATTGGTCAGAAAGGCCTGGCAGCTGCACTGAATGGCATTTTTAAGTTCTGGAAGATTCTGGGCATGTCACGTATCTCACGGCAGCTACAGATATCCGAACTATAGGGTCTTCAACCAAAGGAACACCGGAGGTTCATACACCAAAAAGAGCCAGTTAACTCGTCTAAGAACCAGTCTCACGTAGCCTTCTGTTCACATTTGCGAAGGTTGTGTGATGTAGAACACTACTGTTCGGGTAACATTCCTGGTACAACAGCCGAGTGTCGTATCCGTTACAATCCATACACACTCTCCATACCACCAGTTCCTCGTTTGAATATGAGCTCATTCTACTACCCAGGAAAACGGACCTCAAATGACGACTTCGAGCAGGATCGATAATCACGAAACCTTCCTTTCAGCTCCCCTCAGCGTGGATGGTGTTCCTGAGAGTCAGGAATTCCATGCAGAGTAGCTGCCAGACTTCCTAGACGATTTCTAGACGTAATTTCGAGCATTTGTAGTAGTACAATAAAATGTTTTCTGTCCCGTTAATATGTTTCTGTTTTTTGTCCTTTTTCTTTTCATCTTTTCACCAATGTTCGCTACTACGACATTTGCGACACTGCATTCCAATGTGATTCCAAGTCGTATTTATACCATTGCTCCACACGCACACTACAATTTTCTCGGACATGTAGTGAACCTCTCTGTATAGTAGTAAAACTTATTCAGGCAAACGAGTCAAAAGGAATTTTTATTAGAAAACTGAACCCCTTCTCGACGGGCAGTGCAAATGAGCATTTTACAAAAGTGTTGTGGTAGGCCGGGTGATGCAAATATGACTTTTCAGCTGAAAAGTTTTTTAATGAACACTAGTTGGCACCTTGTGACCATTATATTGAAATAGAACGCACCTAGAGTAACCTGACTTTCAGTTAGTTTACATTCTGCCTGGATTTGATATTCGCATTTCTAATAACTCTCCCAATGCTTTTTTATTTTCTTTTTCTTAACAGTGTGGAGTGTTTTAGAGTTTTAGCGTCAGTTTTCTGTTACAGTTTTTGTTGCTTTCGGATATATTTCGCGTACTTTTCTTATTTCAAAAACCTTGACTTCAGATTATTACTTGATTGTTTTGAAAGCATTATCCTAACCTTAATATGAACAAAAAGGGGTGAAAAAAGCCAAAGTGTATAGTCGCAAACCGTGTGTAAATAATAATAAAAAAAGGAACAAGCATTTTATGCTTGCAATGTAGGACTAAACGTTTCTCAATGCTTCGAGATTTTCCACACTCAGTTTTCATTTTAATTTTGCTATTTCTTTTTGTAAATAATCTTTGTAATAATTTTTTATAAATATGGTAGTTTATTAATATTTTTCGTTAGTGAAAATTTTGGAAAAGAGTTGAATAGCGCTTGCAAAATTTATTTCCCAATATAAGTGATATTTTCTTATGTAATTTCATATAACTTAAAGTAAAAATGTTATTACATTCTAGTTTTAATATAACAGACAACTTATGTAGTAATCTACAGGGGTACTAACAATTACTACGTTAGGACTGAAATTTTATTATTAATGCTTTTTTTTCTTAAGTTAGGCTTAGCGACGAAAGCGCTCCGTCCTGAAGTGGAAGTCCTTACGCATTCACCCTGTCCCTAGCAAGCGTCTCGTAGAAAATCGCCCCGTTCTGAAGAGGTTAATAATGCTTTCTAAAAATGGCCCTTTAAACGACATCCGAACTTCGTGTACATATCATACAAATGTAATCAGCTTTTAGCCCTTTATCAACCACATCATGATTTACTGCAGTTTTTCATACACTTTTTTTTTAATCGTACATTGGAAATTAAGGGATATACATAAGTAAAATACTCATCTTTGGGAAATTAAATTTGTTAGAGCTAAATAATTAATTAAAGATATTCGACTGTAAAAATAATTATACTCACTTTTCAATTAAATAGCAAAATCATTTTCTAAGGTCTTCATTAACATACAAAAAATAAGACACTTACCTTTTGACATTAACTATTTTTTCGGAACAAAAATGACAATCTTTGCAATCCGCTAAAAATGCCATCAGCTGAAAAGGCTATTCATGCTATAAAACTATTCGTTTTCCACGCTAAAATACTCAGCATGGAACCCGTGATGCCATATACTTTGGAAGAGTGGATTTAAAATAATGTTCCTGCTAAATATCGCCAGAGTATTCGTAAAAATGGTTATTCTACGCAATTTTAAAGTGAGTGGTACTTTTAAGTACTTTCGGTAGATAAAGGGTTAAATGAGAAAATTAGCTTAATTTTTGAAGTTAACGCAATACACTATAGTATATTTTTAGAAAATCATTTTTTCCAAAAAAATATATTCCACTACAATTCTTTTTCGAAAAATATCACTTAAACTTTTTATGCCTTAAATTTAATTTAATTTATTTTTTGATATAAATTGTTAAAACATTCTGGAAATATGATTTAACTAGAAGTTTGCATTCTACTCTTAAAAACAGTGCAATAATATCAAAATAATCGTACTATATATATTTGATACGTTTTTATTTCAGAAATTGTTTACGATACTTTGAATTTTTTGAAAAATTGAAGTACTTTAAAGTAATTTATCTATCACACTTTACAGGGGATAAAATACCAGTGAGGATAGCTTTTCTTTTAAAAATGTTACATTTTATGTGAGAAAATTTTGAAATTATACAAATTTTGCTTATTGATTGCAGTATTTACTTCAAACTTGTTTGCATATATTGTTTTTCATAAAAATGAAAGATAATTTTCTTAAGGATTTTTTACATTTTAAAAATACAAATCAATTTTTTACAAAATTAGAAATTTCATAGAATGTAAACTTAAACAATTCCAAATGCATTCCCAATAAAGGTCTTGGGACCGGAAGCACTCCAAAATATTCTCCAACATCAAATGAGTGAGAAATCCGCTTTTCCGGATCGATGACACGGCCCTCGGGTAGACTATTTTTAGAATAAAATTGTATAGTGAATAGTTTATTTTTGGCACGTTTTCTCTTTAGGCATTTGGTGCAAGATTTCTTCCTATACATAGCAGTTTTAAATTTAAAACTTCACTTCCTTATGTACGAAAGACTAGAATTTTAATCAAACTAAATATTTTCTACTAAGGGTCTAAATATACTTTTTACAAAGCATTAAATCAATATGAAATGTTTTCCAAAGAATAATTTACAGCTGAAAAATATTATTCTTTTCCTAAATTCAGTAAGAAAAACCTAAGGATAAAGGAAAATAGTCGGTTGAAAATAATGTATATGACTCTCTCGCACCAAATCTATTTAACAAACTATTTATATTGGTATATAAATGTCAGTCAGAATATCAGTAACAACTACTGCTATCACTTATCTGTTATAATTTTATTTTAATTTGCATTTATTCAATATGTAAACATGTAAATTTTCTTTTTTAAATTCAAATATATGTTTCTGTTGCGCCATTTTGTTATTGTAAAATCAAGTTAAAGTTCGCTGTTAAAAAATATGTTTTAAATTTTGGAAACACTATCTTGTACCGGAATTTATTCTCTTTGAAAATATTACTCTTGCAATAAAGCTTAACTTTAATTTTTAACATTAACCTGTGCAAAAAAACAAGTGCTTCAGCAAGTAACTAATATCTTCATTGTTTGAAATTCGATTATTGTGTGTGTGGTCTAAATTAGTTCAAAGACTGTCACTTTGAAGCCTTTATAAAATTGTAATGTGGTAAACAACAAAATAACAGCAAATTATTCTATAAATTATCTTATCACACAACGTTTTATTCAACAATAATAATTCCTTACTTTCATTTTAAGAAACTTCGTCGCAACAGATCTCAGTGAGATTAAATCATTTTTAAGCATACATTTACAAAGACCAAGAAAAATATCTAAATCAGGTTACTTTTTATTTTTCAATCCCTACTATTAGCTCACAATCTCTATATATTTGTTTATATATTTATTTATTTATCTTGGTGGAATTTTCAATCGTTAATAAAATACATTTTAAAGCGCCCCATTGAGCTGAAATTTTATATACAGGATTATTTTAAATGGCAATACAATAATATAATAAAAATTAATTGATTAAAACTAATTATTTAAAAAATTACAAATACAACCACGTTGGCTTCATTTTGGGTGACTTAGCGATCCTTTTGGCGACTTGCTTCAAAACTTTAAAAAGGTTTTATTCTCACGTGTTAAAGTAATCAGTTAAACTGAAATTTAAATACACGATTGTTTTGGATGACAATACGATTATTAATGATAATTAATAAAAATTATTTACCCCTTAATGTTATAATTCTGTCATAGGAATACACATATTTATATTAATTGTAACTATTCAATAAAAAGTAGCTAAAACAAAAATTTTCTTTGTTGATCTAAGTAGAAATTGACTTAATTTTTTTTATATTACTTGTTTAATAATGATTTAATTATTTGCTATTCCAATACGTTTGCCACATTTAAATCACTTTTAAAAAAGTTATGATGTTTTTTTCCTCATTGAAAAACTTAAAAATTATTTGTTCTTCTGAAACAATCTAGCCAAACTATATTTTTTTAACATAATATCGTATATATTTAATTGGGTTCGTACTCTATTGAAGATTAAACCAAAACGATTTATTTTCATCATTCAATAATGATGGAAAAAACCATCGCTATTCTAACGTGTCCCACTTTGAAGCTGATAGATGTTCCTATACTGATAATTTTACACCAGCGTTTTTCAAACTGTGAGGCTCGCCTCCCTAGGTAACCGTGATGACTCTACAAGGGGCGCGACCATATTAGAAAGTCGAAAGCAAAATATTATTTAAAAAATTAATTTACTGAAACTAATCAAACGAAATATATATATATACATTCTGACATAATAAAATATACGTTTACACTGATATCATACACTTATAGATATATCAGTGCTGCACAATATATTTTATAATTAATTTGACTATTGTGACAAGAAGTTTGATAATTACCAGTGACCTCATGGGCTTGGCATATATAAAATTACATGCAAAAGTTTACATTTTTCTTGATAATGTGTACAATTTATAATTAATCCTTTATCTGTCTATTAAAAGTTGCGTGATTCACTCCCCTGGGCCACCATTTTCCACCTACGCTCACGTTTGTGCTGTATTGGGGGGAGGAGAGTAAAAGAATAAATAAGCAAAAATCCTCTGAAATAAGTAAATCCTTCGCAAACATGGTTAAGTTCCCTTCATTGAATTCCCAAGATTTCCGAGTAATTTTATGAATAGCAGTGCACAGAAACGATCGAACTTTGGAAGGACGTATATATACGTCAGAGACAATTGACGCTTTAACTGAGCAAAACGATTATACACGCTGGCGTCCCTTAAGAGGTTTAAGTCGTATTGTAGTTTTAGAGTCAAAATACAGTATTATTGAGTTCAATACATTGTTATTCTATAGGGGGTGTTGAAATTATGATTGATTATTGTCGCAAAGATTGGAAGTTTAAGAATCACTACTTTGCACCGTTCACATTTCCTCGTGAACCCCTAAAAAATAGCAGAATCCTTTCATCCGACATCATGCCGATAACCACAGACAAAAAACAAAAACATTTACACCCCGTTTGGAAGCCAAACCTCAAGTGGAATTCAAGACGTAAGAAGGGACTTCCCTACCTCAAGAAAGCGAAGAGACAGACCACTTGAAGCATTCTGAGAAGAAGTTCTGTTCCCCCCTCCTCATTCACTAATAAAGTATTCTGTAATATTACAACACTCAATATTTGGAATAACTGTAAATATTGTAAATATATAATAGCTGTAGATGTAATAAATCAAAATTTTAATTTATAAAGTCTCATGCTATTCATCAATTTTTCCAATACGTCATTATTATAAACTGTCATGATTAAAAATACAAAATCTAATCAAGAATAAATGGAATTTAAATTACGCTAAACGACTGATTCCTTACATTCTGTAGGTCTATATTTATAAAACTTTCATTGAAGTGGTGTGGAAGTTATAGGAGAGTGAGATGCCAGTTCAAATTTCATCCTCGTCTCTTGAGTACCATTCAAAATGACGAATTCCCTCACCAGTAACGCTTGCGTTGCTCTAGAAAAAGACGTTCATAAAAATGCACTCACTATATAATGCTTTCTGCATTAATTAACTTTATGTGACTATAAACAATGAAATCATATTGACAGTTATAGCAATTTAAATTATCTGCTTCATACGGAAAACTATCAATAAATTTGTAATCTATCCTTTCTTTCTTCTAAGAAAAGTGAATGAATTATCAATAACAACTAGTATATAGAGCACTTTATATATACCAATGCATGTTTTTCAATAAGTATCTAGTTATCATTATGAATTGTGTCATTACGTGTCATCATCATGTTATTATCCTTATCTCCGAAATGTGGAACAAAATCTCATAATAATGCGAGATATTGTAAATTCAAAACTACTTCCTCCAGGGTCTCTTAAGCTATCCGACTCCGTTCGGAACCGTCATTTTAAAAAGCGCATAAATGGATAATTTTCATGATATTTAGTGTCACATTAGAATACACGTATAAAACTCTTTTAAGGACATTATGAAAAAAAAATTCAAAAAAACAATATTTTTTTCAAAAATTAATTTGAATCTTTTTTATCAAAAATTCTCATTTTTAAAAAAAACTTCTTAGTAATACTATTCTTAAAAAAATTTTTTATATGCGGTTTCAATTTAGTGACCAAATATCAAAAATATTACTTTTTTGCTTTTGAAAAACCCGGTTTCCCGAACTATATCCCCAAAAAACATAGAGAAATTTAGTACTTTTAAACCGGTCGACAGCAAAATCTACAGGCAAATCCTGGGCTCATATTTTTGATACTTAGAAAAAATGTTGTCAAAATCCCAGTAAATAGCTGTGGCAAACTTCAGAATTCAAACAGGCCATGATTGCAAGGCACATCTTTTGATAAAATAAACATCCTTCCTTCTAGTACAGCGTTTCTCAAACTGTGGGGCGCAACCCTCCCCTTGGGGGGCATGACAAACTCGGGGGGTGGGTATTGAAAAGTCGAAAACAAAAGATTATTTTAAAATGATCAATTTACTGAAAGTAAACAAACAACAACTTTCCCGATAATCAAAAAAAAATACACATTTACACTGATATATTACATTTATAAATGTATCAGTGCTAACCAAAATTTTTATAATTTAACTCTAACTAAAGAACAAGTTTAATAAAACCAGTGACCCTTTGGGGATTTTTTATGTGAAATTATGTACAAAAATTAACATTTTATCTTAATCATTTGTACGGTTTATAAAAACCCCTTAACAGCCGTAAAAGTTCTTGATTTGTTTCCAATGTCAACCATTTTCCATGTAGGGGGATATGTGTGGTATTGAGGGAAGAATGAAAAGAAAAAAAATCTGAAAAAGAAACGCAAAAAATTTTAAAGTCTTTTTTTTGCATTCCAAAAACCTTCGAACAATTTTCAATAGCAGGGGCCAAAAAAATATCATATGATTCGGAAAGACATATATACGTAGAAAAAACACTTTTTGGCGAAGTTTATATACGCCGGTGGCATTTAAGAGGAAGGTGTATCGAATATTTTTAAAAGAAGTATAGTTTTTTGAATTCAATACATTGCTGTTATATGAGGGGGGGGATGAAAAATTATGATTGAATATTTGGGGAAATATTGAAAAAATTTGAGAAGCATGATGTAGTATGGCCCGTAATTTGATAGGGGGAGCATCTTCTTTTGTGCCCAAAACTAGATAATGAGTATCAAAAACGTGGTGAGGTGAGCAAACTATACTGGAATGCCAGAACTTTCTTGAACTCCTTGTAAAGATTACTTCAATTATGTTCCTTTTATAGTTGCTTAAATTCTTAGCTTTTTTGATTTTGTTCTCATGTTAATTTGTCCTGTTTCTTACTTTAAATGTCTGTTCTTTTTTATTATTTTTCATTGTTCTTGTGCAATTCTTGTGCTGTTTTATACGTTTGGATTGATCCTTACAATAAAGCCCCATGTAACTACAACACACAACAGCAAATTATTCCATAAATAAGAGAAATTCTCCAATATTTATTCCAAATGAAAAATTCATGAAGTCTGGCATATTACAGAATATTTTCCGGTAAAGAGTTACATTGGTCCCCTTCATGCTTTTACGTGTGATAAGTTTTGAAAAGTACCATTTATCACTGAATGCATTTTTTCATCTTTTTTCAAAACCACTATTCAATAACTTATCTGCGACAAAAATGAAGTTGAATGTGGCATATGTGTGAAATATCAGTACGAAGATAAAATGAATTTATTTCGTTTTTATTGATTAAAAAATTTACAAATAACCGAAGCATGATAATTTCTTTTTATAAATTATTGTGTTTCATTGTATAAACCTTGAGTTACATGTATAAATCATGTTCTCGATTTAAGATTAGATCTGTTGCGGGGGATATCTAAAAAACTGTCCCCAAACATCCGCGATGACGATCGTTTTGGGTGGGATAAAGTATTGCTACGAAAGGGAAGTACAGAAAATCTTCCTTCCTTCAGATCTTCTTTGATAACTCTAAACCAGTGCTTCTCAAACTTTCAATATTTGCGATCCAATATTCAATCAGAATTTCCATCGCGTCCCCCTTCCATATAATAACAATGTACTAAATTCAAGAATACTATACTTTGACGCTAAAGCTACAATATGATTTTAACATCTTGTGTTACTGGTGTATATGTACGTCTCGTTCAGCCAAAACTTTAATTATCCTATATATATACGTCATTTTGAAGTAGTCTTTTCTTTCACCCATCCAAAAAATTTTTCGGAAGGGCCCTTTGGGAAAGCAATAAACGGACTTTGACAGAGTTTGTAAGGATTTACGTTTTCAGAGGATATGCGGTTATTTTCCCCTCCCAAACCCCCACGTATCGGCCGTGGAAAACTGGGGACAAACCACACTTGGGGCAAATCGCATAACTTTTAATCGGTAATGAAGGGATTAATTATTAACCGTACAGATTATCAAGATAACGATTTAATTTTTGTACATTATTTTATACATGACAAGCCCAGGGGGCACTGGTAATTATTAAACTTGTTAATTTTTGTTAAATTAATTGTAAAATGGATTGTAAAGGTGTTTTGATAAAAATTTATAAGTTATTAAAAAAGGGTGTAAATGTGTATTTTATTTTTTTATGTCAGTATTACTTTTTTATTTTACTTGTAAATTAATTTTTTTAAAAAAAATCTTTTGTTTTCAACTTTTAAATATGTGGTTTTTTTCAAGACTTATCATGACAAAACCTGGGGGGAGGGCCCAAAACGGGTTTTAGAAACGCTGCTCTCAACACTCTTTCTGAAAATCTACTCCCCAGGTGCCAACTTTAAAAACGTGTTTAAATTTAATTTTCCCAAAATTCACTCTTTGGAATAAATAATTTTGTAAATCCATGCAAAAAAAATTTAATTTTTTAAATCTTTACCCATTTAATTTGGAATTCATAAAAAATTTTAAAAAAAAAAAACGTTTTGAAATACAAAAATTTTTAAAAAATGAAATTTTTTTGGACAAAAATTGAGAAAAAAAGTTTTATATGCGTATTTATATATAAGTTTATATACATTAACAAAGATTACTTCAATATTATAATAGTATTTTGCCTATGTATAATAAGTCTTCTCTACAAAGCATGAATTAGGAGTTTTAGAAAATTCATATTATTTCCCAAACTATTATAAGTTCAAAAAATAACCGGTGTTTTCATTAAAATTTTTCTACTCTGATGTACTAACTTATAAATAATGCAACTTCTAAATTACATATTTCAATAACCCTCCCTTAAAGGATATATAGGCTAATTTTTGGGGGGAAGGGACCCCCCCCAAAAAATAAAATTGTTTTAAAAATTTGTTCATTTGTTGCCAAAAAATGCACATTTAAATAATATTTTTTTGTTATAACATTCTTAAAAGAATGTCATGTATAATATATTCTACTTCAGGTGACAATAAATATAAAGAAAAAGTCATTAACATGCTTTTTTAAAATCACGGATCCGTTCGCCGTGTCGGATACATTAAATATCAAAAATTTTAAAAATTTTTTTAAAAATAAAAAAAAATTAAACCTATTAGTGGATGCCTCAAAAATTTTTAAAGAAAAATACTATTTATCATATAGAGTTTCCAATCCGGGATTTAAACCTCCCAGGAGTTTTTTTGCCATTTTTATTTTGGTTTTCCCCCCAAGGAAGGAACTCATGAAAAATTACGGGCAAAACCCCAAAGGATTCCCCCTTTTGAATGGGATTTCCGCCTTGGGAGAAAATAAACGCACCCTCCGGGAAAAAACCCCGTATTTTCCCATTTCCGATTTTCTCCCCCTCATCCAAATTTTCTTGGCTTTCTGTCCCGAATTTTCAGGAAAGCAAAAGGGGCCCTTAAAAAATTTTTTATATATTTATTATATTTTATGAATTTTTTCATTTTTTTTTGTAAAATAAAAAATTATTAATTTTTTGGATTTTTCCCCTTTGTTATTTTTATAATATAAAGTTTTTATATAGTGTGATTTCTTATTATAATTTTTATTATATCTATACTTGTATATTGAAATTGGGCAAGTAATTTGATTTTAATTTTTATATAAAAGGTTTATAGGGGAAAGAGATTTTTTTTTTAAACAAAAAAATACCAAAAACTTTTTCGCAAATTAAATACTTTTTATCCTCGATCGTGGAAATTTTCCCCAAATTTTGTTTTTTTGCCACTCGTGTAACAGATATGCTTGAAATACATAGCACTTACTATGCTTTTAATTACAGAGAATATAAAAGTGGCTTTTATTAAAGTTAATTTAAAAGGGGGAATTTTTTAGAAAAAAATAATTCTGACGATCGAAGTATTTTCAAAAATATATTTCATACATAACATAATATATCCACATTGTAAAATATAATATCCAAATATTTATAAGGAAAAATTTTTCCCAAAATATAGGAAAAAATTTTTTAAAATTATAATAGAATTCTCTTTCTAGGCTTTAACTGAAGAGTTTCGTAAACCTATTGTTTTTTATTCTCCCGAAACTTTGTCCAAACCCCGGGGGTTGCAGATTTAATAGGGGTCGCGGAAGAAGCAGGCATTATTTTAAAAACAATTAATTTTATTTAGGATGAATCACTTTTAAAAAAATTTATTAATTCAAAAAACCTTGAGAACAGTCTGAACTTAAAAAATAAACCCAAACTGTCAATAAGGACCCAATTTTTAAAACAAGGTTTTTATGTTCCCCTCCAACAAAAAAAAATGTATTGATTTCAATAATAATGTACTTTTTACAAATTAAATGACTATAATTATAATTTTTTTCAAAAAAGGGATTTTTTTGTATAATTTTTTTATTTTGGAAAAAATTGGGGTGAGTGGTAATTATTAAACTTTTTTTAAACAGTATTGTTCAATTTTTTTTGTAAACAGTGTATAAATTTGATTTGATTTTTAAGCATTTATATTACACTATGTTATTTTATTTCATTTTAAAAATTGTATCTTTTACAAGAATCCTCCCAAGTTATTGGCTATTAAATAGAAGGCGTTTGGGGGGGGCCCAGTTGGCATCTTTTTGGGGGCCTTTGGCCCATTTTGGGAAATTGGGGGATCATGTTTTCGGTTCGGAACCCCTGGAATTTTCCCCGAAAGTGAGTCCCCCACAGTGAAACGTTAAATTTTAACGACGTTATATTTCGAAATTTCGTCGGCTATAAAAAAAGATGCTCGCCGGTACGGCGTGGTCTATTTAAACCAAAAGTAGTGAGGATTGTTTTGACTGGGGATTGCTCCTGTGCTTGAATAACGTTATTTACGTGTATTTTTAAACACTGATTATTGTTTTGATTTCTGTTGAAGGTTTTGAAGACCTTGGATATTTACCCTTGAATATTGCTTAATCCGTACTTAAAATTGGACTTTTGATAATAAATTCCCTCGCTCTTAAAGAACTGTTTATTTCTTTGTGATTGTTTTTCATAAAATCCCCGAACCCTCGGTTCTACGTAACAGTATTATAAAATTAATTATCAAATATATTGTGCAATACTCATATATTTATAAGTGTATTGTATCAATGTAAATGTGTATTTTATTTTTTCATTATGTCAGAATGTATTTCGTTTGGCTTTCTTTCAGTAAATTAATAATATTTTGCCCCTTTTTTTTTCGACTTTAAATGTCCCCCGGGGTTTTCATGCCCCCGTTTGCCATACCTAAAACTCCGTTTAGCTCTTAACCAATTTATAAGATAATGTAAATAATCTATCTCTTAATCCGCTTGTAGAGCACTGGTCGCTTCTTCTAAGCTTCATCAAGCGCGGGCTGATCAGCTTTCTGGCGGTACTTTTACGCTCTGAATAGACGTTATAGGTTGAATACTAACTTCAATAAGAAAGATACACTATTCAACTATCCTGATTAACCCTAACACACCCATTATTAACATTTACATTTAACATAAAAATCAAGTAAATTAAATATCTGAAAGCAAAGCAGTTTTAAACTAAATTCACAATTAAAGAATAGTTTCCCCAAGAGGATTAATTGAAGATAGAACCTGTGATAACTTTTCCTCTAATTATATACACTAAATGATTTGATAGCATGAATTATTAGACTAAATCAAATAATATTTAACAAAATAGGAACTTATGCTTATAATAATCCCATCTTTTAAATATACATATTTAAAAATCATTTCGCTGCTTCATTTAAGCTAAATTCTTTTTAAATTCTTTTCTTAGATAAAAATTAGTTTGTTACGAGATTTAAACATTTTGCTGATAGAACCTGATGTGATAAAATGTAGTTAAAATTAAATATTTCTTTTTGTAGATTTTAAATAAGAACATAGTTTCAAATTTTTAAGTTAAGGAATAAAATACGGTGATGGTTCTATTTTTCTTAAAGTAACTTTAAGTTCAATCTCTTGAAAATCAGCAACCTTTTATTTAAATTTATAAAATCTAAAATTAAAAATTATCTACAATCAAAATGTGACTGATATTAATCTATTTTTGTAATAAATGGAAATGTATGGATATTTTCTAGTCCTGTTTTTTATTTGTTTTACTTTAATAGATTAAAGGTTCTAGGAGAACTTTGTATTTGATTTTGTAAAATATAAGCACTTTGAGACAGTTTAATTATTGGTAATCAAAATATTGAAATTACTTCAGCAATAATATGTTCAACATTGTTAAACAGTAATCTGTTTAACAACAGTTACCTGTTCAACTGTGTTTAGGTAAGCAACAGTAATCTGTTTAACTGTGTTAAAGTTAACAACAATAACATCTTCAACTGTGTTTAATGTTAACAACAGTAAACTTTTCAACTGTGTCAAAGTTAACAACAATAAAATTGGTTCAAGCTTATGTTAAAGTTGGCACCGAAATACGTCAATTCAACTATGTTCATTTAACAACGTTACTCAATTCCAGCATTGGTTAAAGGATATTGAACATATTGTTAAAAGGTTGGCATGAACACTTTGTTAAAGTTAACAACAATAATCTGTTCAACTGTGTTAAAGAGTTACCCTTGCACACACAGACACACACACATTAGAAATCCTTTGTAAAGTTCTTGATATGAAATAAATTTAAAAAGAAATATCGAAAGAGTTTTCTCTAATAAAACATTTATATTATTACACCTACAACTTCTCATTTATTATAACAAATTAGTTAAAATAAAATCAATCTTATCTCTCTTATTTGTATTCAATCCAAAAACCGCTTTACCGAAATTTAAAGCAGCTGCTCGACTCTCATATAATTAGAAATGTTTTGGTGTAAGACGTAAATGTATGATATTCATAATGCAGAGAACACGATGCTGAAAATAGGAGGTCGTTAAACACGAATAGGAGGGAGAAATCTCTCAAAACTTATATCGCTTCTAGAAATCGCATACCTCCTGTAGATGAGCATTCGGAAGTTGAAAGCGAGGTTTAATTTTTCATTTTCAGGCATATCCTTACTCTTACTTACTATCGGAGATTTAGTGTTGTGTTATGAGTTCAGGACAGGAATGAGTATATAAGAGTGTTTCTCAAACTGGGGGGCGTGATAACTCTACGAGGGGAGCGCGAGTATATAGAAAAGTCTAAAACAAACGATTATTTAAAACATGAATTTGCTGAAGATAAACAAAGTACTTTCTCACAATAAAGTACATATAAGAGAAATACACACACATTTCACACTGATATAATAACTTATAAAATGTAATACGTACTGAAATGTCATTTTATTATTAATTTAACCATTTTAAGTTAAGAACAAGTTTGATAATTATCCAGTGACCTCATGGGCTTGTACTAACATATCGCTTGAGTAATTTTGCATGGTTTATAATTAATTCCTTAACTGTCGATTAAAAGTTACGTTTTCTCAATGCCGCAGTTTCCACGTTGACGCGCGTATTTTGTGTTTGGGGGTAGGGAGAAAAAAAAAAAAAAAAGAGAAGGGAATATATAATCTCTCTGAAATAAGTAAAATACTGCAATAAACGCTGGTAAGGATCTTTTATTGCGTACCGAAGTCTTCAGGAATGGTATGGATAGAAGTGCACAGAAAAGATTGATGAAAGACGATATAGATACGTCCAGAAGAGGTAAGCCCTTGACTCCAGCAGAGACGTTTATATACGATCGATGGTACATAGAGGTTAAAACCGTACTGTTTCTTTAATGTCAAAGTATAGTATTATTGAATTCAGTTATTGCTATTGTATGGAGAGGGAGCGATGAAAATGCTGATTGAATATTGGGTCGAGAATATTGAAAGTTTGAGAAGCACTGATATATAAACAAAAAATATATGTAACACATGCAAAAAGGAAAATATCCAGTTTTAAGTTGTGTTTTAAGAAAAGATTATTATATTAAACTGGTTATTAAAAGCCTTTGGTTTAAAACTAATAAGACATACTTGTTTTAGAATATTTTGATGAATTAAAAGAAAATAATTTTATGCAAAAACTGTCTGTGTTCTCGTTGCTGTTTTGAGATTAAACTATTATTTTTTTCTTTAAGTTATTTAAAGGATGTAGTAATCTAATATAAAGTTAGATTAATTTTAATAATTAACCTATATAAAAATTTGAATTGTTAGTAAACTGAGAAACTTCTTGCTTTAGATAGACTTTTTAGCTGTTTTACAACGAATAGGATGTATTTTTATTGAATGGGCTTAATTCATGAGGACACATGATAAAAACAAACACGTGTTCTCCATTCAATTCAAAACGAACATTAAACTAAATGTACTTGTTGTTCTGTTTGTAAAACTTAGATAAAGAGGTACAAATTTCCATATTTACAGTGCAAGGAATATCTAAATATTGGGAAAAAATTCTTCAAAATTTTTTAAAATTAAAAATCGTATTTTATGCTTATAATTTTAAATAAATGCATTTTGTATACATATGTACTTTTAAGAAAGTTCCTGCAAATAGCAAAACTTAAGCAGCACGGCGCGTGAACTGTTTAGCTGGAAACACAAGATAGTTTTTTATCGTGTGAACTAGGACGTCATGAGTTTTTGAATTGATTGGCAAGAATCAGCGTGGCTTTTCACTATGAGCGACTATGACATCGCATGAATTGGTGACCCATTGTATTTTTTATTATGCCGTATTTTTGGAAGGTTTGACATTTAAACATAAAAACAACATATGACATATATTTTCTAAGACACAATATATAATGTTCTTTCTTAAATATACTTATATTCTTGATTACATGCTAAAGATTTAAAAATGGATGTCTTTTATGTTGATGCATTTTATCTCTAATGTCACTGAGTTGGTCATGTTTATTGTGGTCAGGTATCCATAAGGTTAGAATTCAATAATATATACTTATTTAAACTCCTACTGAAACAGGAATGACCGAGATTAAGATCCCCACTCTAATATTTGCTGCTCATTGTGACTTCACCACAAATTTGCGATTATTTAAATTTAGACGAAAAAACTGAAGTATGTATTTTTTTATATAGATTATAATACATTTCTATGTAATATAATCTTCACACTTTTCAGGCAGCTTATCATCAATATGTTACAAAAATAATTTTTATATATTTTAAACCTCCTAGAAGAATTTCTTTATTAGTAGCATTTGTTGAAATCTTCTCTAAGAATTGAAGAAAAATATAGAACTAACTTATTCTTCGATATAATATCTAACTAATTTACTTTTATGTGAATGTATTGCCATGCTATTTTAAAATATATATATATTGAGTTTGAATACATTTCTGCGGTTTGGGATGAAGTATGAAATAAAAAATTATTTTAATGTTTTATATATATAAATATATATATAAATATTCGAAGGAGAAAAGCGACTCACTCTCTGACTAATCAGGATATCTCTGAAACTATTAAAGCTACATACTTGAAATTTGGTAAACAGGTTCCTTTCATGGAGTAGATATCAGCTAAAAATTGATTTTACAAAGATCGAACCCCAAGGGGCATTAATGGGGCGCATTGATAGACAAAATTCCCGTTTTAAAACTACTAGAGTTATAATGGCAAATCACCAGTTTGCATGTGAGCACACCTTTTGTTGAATTGAAATCTGCTAGAATGTTCTCAACTTGCTTGAGATTACCGGACGTATTGATGATAAAATTCAGTTTTTGCTCTGTAAATTTAAATTGAAATTTAGCACAGGCATGCTTATTTTTACATGGGTGAAGTTGGAGAGAAAGAAAGTTTTGCTTTGGTAGAAATTGAAGCGTTATTGGGTTAAGTGGTACGAAATCGCTTTTACTGCTATTTTTGAAACCAGTAATAGACATTAGAATTACCAATTTCCTGATACTTTGCATATCAAGAGGCGAGAGTTACCGGCTATAAATATATTTTTACAAGCTGATAAAATTCTTATTGCTAACTATCAATAATTTATATATATGTAAACAGAGTATATATTTTATAAAACATTAGTAGAAATACCAATGAAGCGGGTGGGTAACGGCTGAATAACTCATATATATATATATATATAATTTTCAAAAACATTTCAGCATCTTTTGCCTTTTTAGATTTTTAAAGGTCACAAAATAGTGTTGGATTACTTAACGTTCAAAAAATTATAATACAAGTTTAAACGAGACAAAATGAAGTTTTAACGAAATTTTTGCTTTCAGGTTTCTTTCGAACAAAAACATGATTATGGAAATTTTTTCCATTTAATGAATTGCAGATTTATATTTTTTTTTCACATTTAAAACTATTTTAAAGGTATGAAAGTGGATAGTGTGTTAAGAAATTTTGTATTAAATAAATGTTTATTAAATCTTAAAACGTATTTATGCTTCAGAAAAATATTACACGATTTTTTATATGAATAAGTAATTAAATCTGAATATATTTTAAATTCAAGTGAGAGTTTTAATACGAATATGCATTTAAAGTCTTCAATATGAATCAGAGTTCTTTTTAAATCTATTTAATGTTGCATTGTTTTGTTGATTTAAAATAATTAGTTTTTTTTATCAATTTTCCCATTTCCTCTAAGAATCTTTACGGTTTTTGAAACTTCGCGCATTAAGAAAACAATCAAATTTCTTACACTTGATGTCTTGTACTGTTAGTGATAAATTAATTTTTAAATATATTTACATTTATGTACATCTCAAAATCCAAAATCTTTTACGTATAGCTTTAGACCAGTGTTTCTCAAACCTTTAATACTTGCGACCCAATATTCAGTCATAATTTTCATCGCGCCCCCTTTCATACAATAAAATGTTTTAAAACGATAATGTAATACCTGACCCCACAATACGACTTTTACTATTAAGTCCATCGGCGTATATAAATTTTCCTCACCCAAATAAAATTCCTTGGACGTATATATACGTTTTTCCCTAAATTTTTTTTTCTGTTCACAGCTATCCAAAAATTTTTTTCCAAATTTTTTAATCAAAAAATAATTGACAGTGTTTGCGAAGGTTTACTTATTTGAGGGATTTCTTATTTTTTTCCCTTTTCCCCCTATTAATCCCCCACACATTTTGCATACGTGAAAAACGGTGCATTGGGGAGCAAATCAAATTTTTTAATCGGCAGTTAAAGATTTTATAAACCCAAATTACCCAGATAAATTTAAAATAATAAGTCTAAAATTTTTTCTTATTATATGGAACCCGTGGGGTATTTGAAAATTATTAAACTTGTTCTTAACAGATTGTTAAATTAATAATAAAAAATTCATTGTGGGGAAACATTTATAAGTGTATTATTTCAGCAAAAATGTTTTTTAAAATTTTATTTATTATGTCAGAATGAGTTTGCTTACTTTCAATAAATTAATAAATTTTTAAAAAAAATCTTTTGTTTTCTCTTTTCAAATAAAACCCCCCCTCATATGGTTATCACCCCCTAGGGGCATCCCCCCCCGGGCGCTCCTACACTATTGATCATAATTTTTAACACAACCGAAAATACCTCTTTTTACACTAAACATTTTTTTAAAATAAAATTAATCCCAATATTTTTGACAGAAAATTGACATTTAGGAATTAATTTAAACTCCAATAATACTTATCATATAATCTAAATTCGATGAAAACTAGGAATTTTTAAAAATGAATTCACATTATCAAACAGTACATGTTTATGACAAAAATAATAAGAAATGTCTTTATAATCTTTTTTGTCTTTCTTTGAGAGAGTGAACCGAATTTAGTAGAAAAACTAAGGAGCTCTTTATCGAAAAGTCATGTTTCTAATAATGGTTCACCATTGGGGCAAGTCAGTTGTAAAATAAAATGCATTTGCTTTCCATTTTTCCCTTAAGACCCTTACATTGGTCCCCCACTGGTACAAGAAATTCAAGATTCCTATTACAGACCAGACGGCATGCACTTAACAACTAAAAGTATCGATATGTTTGTTGTGATTTTGGTCGACAGCACTTAGAGTACACTTCAAAGAAGTTCTTATTCACACTAATCCTTAGAGAATGGTGAAAGGTACTTAAATTGCTGAAGGATTGTCTCCACAAATCTTAGTCGTGATACGAAGTAATTTATGGTAACATCTAAAAGTTCGATTCGCGCCATAGGATTAGAATAAATTAATTGTAGTTGTTTTTGTTTTCTATCTATGTATTGATTTACAGATGAAACTATCATAAATAGTCTGCATATTATTGTGAAATGAAAATCAAACGCTTCCCTTACAGATTTTTGTAAAAAAATTGTAAAAAAAATCATCAAATTTTTTAATTTTATTATTAAATACAATGAAACGAAACAAAACATAATATATAGGTTTTAAGTTAAATTTTTATTTTTTTTACAGGTGTAAGAGCATTTAGTTTTAATATTAGATTACTTTCCCGAGTTATCTCGGACAAGGGGGGAAAAAGTTAAATATAAGTCTTTATATGATTGTTTTTGAAACAAGGGACTATATAATGTGATAACTGACATTCTAAACACAAGTTTTTTGTTTCTTTTCTTACTGGCTTACCTCTGAAATCTCTTTTACGGGTCTTGATCTTAATCTTACGAGTTTTAATATCTGTCTCGATGAATTTTACTTTTTTCAATAGCTGGAATAACATCTGGAAAATGCCTTGAGGTTAACCTGAATGGTGAAGGACTAATGTGCTGCGTCTTTCTGATGTAGCAGAAAACTCGTCACGATGATTTTCTGATATATTAGCTTTTCAGTCAGTTCTATTTTTAATTGTTTAGGGGATCGAAAAAAACCTCCTGATTTATAGTACAAAATAAAGGAATTTCACAAGGTCAAATCCAAAAAAAAGGAAGAAAATTTCCTTATAGTATTTTCCCCTCTTTTTCTAGGCGTACAGTAAACAGCTAAATGATGTTCGACTTTATCTACACCACCCATTTTATCACAAACTACACATTTAGGACTGGACCTAGTCTCTCCTTGATTGTATGTCTTGTGGGAAGTAGACCACCATCCTTCTTATCTTTCCATTTCATTACAGTTACTTTCCCTCTCTGATACTCAATAATTTCTTATTTTATTAAAATTTCATTGTCTTTCGATCTCGAGGTAAATCTTTTCTACTCAATAAGAATGTTCCATACACATCAGTATTCTTTTTGACTAACGTATCAGCCAAATCTGGCGAGTTATAAAAATTGTCCCCCAGGCCGAGTAAAACCGTGACAAAATCTCCTTTGCCTTAGTTTTCTGGGGATATTTATTGACAGCATTATATACAAACCCGAGATAACTCGGGATAATCAGGCAAGCGGTTATGAGAAACCTTCAACCGAATAAAATTTTCTATATTTAAATGTCAGACACTTTAAATTTAATTTGCTCTTGCTGTCGAAAAGAAATTCCAAAACATGAATCAGTTACACTATGACAGTAGCAAAGATTAAGTCATTCCACAGAATATGATGATTATATTCAAATTAGTTGGTACATTATATTTATATAATCAAAGAAGAATTAAAAAATGAGTGTTTATTGAACTTTCGAATGATGTATTTCCTAATATTTTTCATTAGTTTCATAATTAAAATATAACACGAAAATGCTGTTAAATATATACTTCGAGTAAAATGCTTCAGCTTCACTCAAAGATCATTTTAATACAGTCGATTTAAGCTCATTTTGGGCCCTGTGGGCAGAAGATCTATAAGGCCCCTTGGCACTGGAGTATCGAAACCTACAACCAGAAAACTGGTTATGTCCAGCTTATCCGGCCTCCCTAGTTGCCCGCCCCAAGCGTCCAATGGATAAACCGACGCTGATATGTCTCACAGTTCTGAACGATGGTTCAATGGAGAAAATATCTCATCTTTGGAATAAAGTTCATTCAAATTGTTGCATCTACGTTAAACTCACTTACATATTGGCACCGAAAACCCGTCCATCAACTGGTCATTGAAAATAAGTACTTGGATTTTTTTTCTTAGTAAAAAACCACCTATAAATTGGTTTGCCCATACACAGTACCAGCTACTGAAACCTAGTCCCAACAAGTTTGCCGATACGCTGTGCGGGCACTGATATTTTCTTTGATTTTTAAATGATACTGAAATATTATGGAAACATTAGTATATTATTGCAGTTAAAACTCTTAATTGCGCAGAGAACAAGTGGTGAGAACCATTCCTAAGCTAGAAAACTATTTTTAACCATTTAACTGGTTTACCCGTACAGCGCACGAACTACCGAAAGCTGGCAATAACTGGTTTTTCCGTACGCTAAAACAACAATTAAAATTCTCTTCTGTCAATCTTTGATATGAACATATTTTTCATTCTTATAGTGCGATTATTAGTGTTTGTATTAGTTTAAGAGATGCTCTTTGTTCATGGTACTGAAATAATTATCATCCGTGCTTTGGTTTGGAATGAAGATAAGATTTTTTCATTGAAGGCAGGTATTTGGTTTCTTGAAAATATTCGCGATAAAGGACAGGGATTAGCAAGACAATGTGCAATTTGTTGCTTGAGAAGAAATGAAACTGGAAAGATAAGCCAAAAAATCCGATGTTATCTCTATTCTATTGCAATATAAGACTTAATATTACACAATACTTCAACCTGTATGTATATATACATATGCACACACACACAAATTCCTTAACCGTTTGAAAAAAAAGGTAACAGACATGACTTTTTTTTGTAAGTATGAGAAAAATTCTTTTAAGATATATGAAACATTCTTCACAGCATGTAGAGTGTTGTGACGTCTCTCGCGTCTTTCTGCTAACATAACTCCTATGTTCTTTGACGGCCACGATTAATGGCAAAACTTTTCCAACCCAATACCAAGAAGATAAACAAAAGATACGGCAAAATGAGATATACTATAAAAGCGATAGAAGCTTTGATGATAAGATATAGCGTGGCAAGCTTAGAGATAGTAGGTGGAATCATTCTGATCAATAACAAGGCTAGTTTGAAGATAGCTTATGTGAATCTTGCAGATCAAGAGAGTTAGCAGTCCGGATAGCTTAGAAGGAAGCCAGAAGCCTAGATAAAGAAGTTGGAAATCACCGTATATAAAGTTTATAGATATCATTCTTAGGTAAAGGAAGGAGATCTGCAAAAGGTAATATTTTGGATATAAAGTAATTTATTGTCCGTATTATTATTATAATTCGAGAGATAAAAGACCTTAGTTGCGTGACCTGACTTAATTACACGGTTTAATTCTGCAAGTTAACTCTCACTTTAAATATACGTCAAATTAGAATTTAAGTAATATAAGTTATTCTTAATAAAAGTTGTATTAAGAACTATTATGTTCCCATCACTGATGTAATCCCACACCTCTAGCTTACGCGGAACCGGCAGGACATGGTCATCACAGGATGGCTATGTCGTGCAATGGCGCCCGAACTTATATAATTCTGGGTTAGTAACGTAGGTGGAAATACTGTTCTACCTGAAATACCTCTTTCTTAGGTCAGAGAACATTGCAGAGTCATAGAGTGTATTGATAACATACAGTTACTTTAAACCTGCACTGTCATGTGCTTACTTTAAAAAGTCATCTCAGGGGAAGGGCTCAAGATTGGTATTCGATATTTGTCTGTTGTTAGTGCAAAATACAGCCACGGATTTTGCGCCTCAAAAGCTGAATTAGCGAAGGCTTTTTCCCGCGGCTCGTACGTTGAAAGAACTACAGTCGCAGTTCATGTCCCAGGCAGGGAAGAAATCAGGATCCTACTGATTTCGTGTATGATTACGCGCCGAGAGAAGTTTAGAATTAGGAATGTCCCAAGCAGAATTAGTGGATCATATTTTAGTTCGACTCGAACCACAGATCCAAGACTATGTGGTGTCAGAAATCCACAAACACGAGATACAACTTTTATAGAAGTCTTGGCTAAATCTTCGAAGAGAGAGATATTATTCTTGCAAATTACAAAGGTTATCAGAACGATAATATAGAAAGACGAGGTCAAAATGCGCATAGGATGCCTACTTTGCAGCCAATGGTAGAAACTGGAGGAATTTGAAGTAAGAAGTAGACCAAATAACAGTAGAAATGAGTTTTACGAGAATAGCCGTCAAAATAATAGAGGGTTCGAGAGGATTAGGTTTCAGAATAATGATCAAAGATTCAGCAATAGGGGTTACTCATTTCGAAATGAGCGAAAATGATAATTCTTTAATAGAGGGACCTAGAAATAGGGGTTCATGGTACCTAACGAGGCGATAGGACGCAAAGGGGACGATTAAATATTGTAAAGGCTAATGATCAACCTCGCGTGTCGACAAGAGAGACAACAGATTCTCTCCGATATGTATATCACCCGTAGAACTTCCCCACGTTCCTATTTTATTAGCAACACATTTTGAGCGCTATGGGACACCGGAACAGATAAATCATTTATATCGGAAGTATATAGAAAATATTTTTCTATAAGCAAATTAAAAATCAAGTGAGCCCAGGTAATAACAACACAGGGTGCGAAATGCCAAAACAGGGATTGTAGAATTGAATATTCGGATCAGACAATTCGAAAGGAATTGGTCATTTCATGTGTGTTGAAAGATTTAGAATACCCATGAGTCTCTAGGTATCGATTTCATAAGTGTCAAGAATCGTAATAGATTTTGATCAGAAATCGTTGAAAATTCAAAATTCACTGGTTGAAGATAATAAGGTAAATAAAGGGAATTTACACGTTACGGTCAGAAATGAAGTTAAATATGGTGGCTAATAAGTTTCACCGAAAAACATGGGAATAGTATAATTGGTGATAAAATTAATTAAAAGCATAATCAGGATTTGGTACTTACTTCTGGGTGGAACAATTAATAACTGAATGAAAAATGACCCAGAATTAGGTCATATATATAGATATTTAGAAAACCCCGGAAGATAACTCGGTTAATGCAACGATATGTGAGAATTGGTCCTTAATGATTTCCGTTTAATTGAAGGATTGTTATTTTATGCGAAACACGCAACGTCATTAGGGTGAAATGCGTATACATTCCAAAATCTTTATGAATGAAATTAATGAGAGAATTTCAAGACAAGCCAATTCGCTGGACACTTAGCAGATTTAAAAACGTATCATACCCGGACGTTTGTTATTTCGTACATGAGAAAATTCATTGATCAATATGTCTCTACATGCCATATGTGCCAAGGTTAATAACTATAAAAACGCGTTACCAGCTGGTCATTAAAATCCAATTATATCAAATTATCCGAATGAGATAGTGACGTTAGATTTGTTAGGCCCGTATCCTATATTTGAGAATAAACGTAACCGCTATATTTTAGTAATAACCGATCATTTGCTAAATGGGCTGAAATTATACCTCTTAAAAAAGGCCTCCTCATCTCGTATAATAGCGGATATTTTTTCGGATAACTTTATATCGCGTTATGGAGCTCCAATAAAATTACATTAAGTGATAATGGTCCCCAATTTATATCCGAAAATTTTTGAGCACTTAAGTGAAAAGATTAGGCATAAGGCATGTGAAGACTGTTGCATATCGACCACAAGCAAATCGGACTGAAAGAGTTAATCGAGATATAGTGAAAAATGATTGCAAATTATGTTAATGATCAACACGATATTTTTGGGATCAATTTACGTGAGTTTGCTTACGCTATTCGTACGGCGGTGAATGAAACAAGGGGAAAACACCGGCTGAATTTTTTTTAGGTCAAAAATTGTTTACACCATTTAAAAAACTAGTTATGATATCGGAAAGTTCAAAATTCAAAATTCAAGAAAACAGAAAAGCTTTAAAAAGCTAGACTAAGTACGAAAATTAAACGGGAAAAGGTGGGAAAAATATTTAATAGACGAAAAAGACAAAAAAATAAAGGTAAATGATTGGGTCTTATTAGAAACACACCCTGTAAGTTCAGCAGCTAACAAAAGGCAAATTTAAAAAAAAAATTTGAGGGACCTTATAGAGTCATAGAAGAAATTATAATAATATTGTAATAGGGAAAATCGGGAAAAGATTAACAGTTAACGTAGATCAAATAAGAATATATCGTCATAGGAAATGTGACGAGGTCGAATTGGGAACAGGTATCCCAAATAGTATAAGATAAGTCGGGAAAACTCGTACTTGGGAAAAATACATCAAAGATTAAATGAGCCCAAATAAAAAGAAAATCTGGGGTGAAACGTAAGTTAGAGGCAAAAGGGTTTGGGTAACCAATCAAATCAATATAAAAAATACAGAGAGGACCCAAAAAAAACAAATCACTGGTAATCACTACCTAATTCATTTGGGAATGAAAAAAAACAAAGGTTAAAAAATAATAATATTAAAAGTCACGTGTGTCAGGGGGAAGTGGCCCAAAGAAAGTGGCAAAAAAAGGGGGAAAAATAATATTAATAAAAGACAAATGTCATCCAGTACTATTTCCAAAAGCAGGAAAAAAAACAGAAGAGAATGCACAGAAGTTCCCGATAAATCAAGATATAATCTGGAAGACGGAGAAAAAAAGAACCCCAACCAGCCAAGGAAACAATTGGGAAATCAAAAAAAGGACGACAAGGAGATTACAAGCCCTACAACAAGAAAATTGTACAACCGAGGAAAGAAGAGGATACACCTCATCGTTGACGGATGGTGGGAAAAAAACATATAAAAAAAAAGGTTGTATTGTTTCATTTTTTTTGATCTTCCAACAAGTGGTCGGGAAAAATTATTGCAAAAAAGGAAGTTTGGGCGATGCTTAAAGTTATAAGCCGTCAAAAAACTACAATGAGTGTTTATTTAATTTTGGAACTTTTGATTGTTAAAATTTTTTTTTTGAAGAAAAAAATTTGTAATCACACATTTGTTTGCTTCGATGTATGACTTCGTGAGATGCGAAAATTCCTTTTTTTTTGTTTAAAAAGTTTATTGAAAAAAAAGTTTGTAATTGTATAATATGTATATATATATGTTGTTGTATTGTTACGTATTGGGGGCATCTGGTTCAGGGGAAAAGCGGCGTAGTCAGGGCATAACAATAATAAAAACGTGGGGGCCCTTGGGAGTTTTTTTGGGAACCGAGGGGGTGGAGATGAAAATTTATTTGGGTATATAAATAATATATAATAATTGTGAAATTGATTAAAATTAGGAAATAGAGACTCAAAAGTTTTCATTTCAGGGAGACTGACCCCGAAAAACTTGAAAAGTATGGGGAAAATTTTTAGCTTCAAAAAGAAAGGGGGCGGAATACCACTATAAATGTTAGAGTCAAAGATTGGCTGCGCTCCCAGAATATTTGTTTTAGAAAAATTTTTGGGGTATAAAATTTTAAGAAATTGAAAAAAAGTGAGAGGGGCATAAATTAAACGTAATTATTAATGTTGGCCTAGTTATTGGAGTAAAATTTATTGTCACGAGTTTAAATTTAAATTGAATATTAAAAATTTAATTCTAAGATTAAAATTGTAATGAAAATTAAAGTCAAGATAAATTTTGGGAAATTATAAAAGCTAAAATGAGGATTTAAGATTAAAATTTAAAAAAAAACTCAGAAAGCGAAGAAATTTAGAAATAGAGATTTAGACACGTAATTTATTAAGGGCATTGGGGAACCCTTAATAAATCACGTTTTCTTCTTGGAGGGGTTGTGACGTTTTTTGCGTCTTTTTGCTAACATAACTCCTATGTTCTTTGACGGCCAAGATTAATGGCAAAACTTTTCCAACCCAATACCAAGAAGATAAACAAAGATAATATAAATGAGATATATATAAAAAAAGGGTAGAAGCTTTGATGATAAGATATAGCGTGGCAAGCTTAGAGATAGTAGTGTGGAATCATTCTGATCAATAACAAGGCTAGTTTGAAGATAGCTTAGTGTGGAATCTTGCAGATCAAGAGTTAGCAGTCCGATAGCTTTAGAAGGAATAGAAGCCTAGATAAAGAAGTTGGAATCATCGTATATAAAGTTTATAGATATCATTCTTTAGGTAAAGGAAGGAGATCTGAAAAAGGTAATATTTGATATAAGTAATTAGATGAATCGTATTATTATTATAATTGAGATAAAGGATCTAGTTGCGTGATCTGACTTAATTACACGGTTTAATTGGGTGTTAACTCTCACTTTAAATATAGTTGTCAAATTAGAATTTAAGTAATATAAGTTATTCTTAATAAAAGTTGTATTAAGAACTATTATGTCTCATCATTTCGATAATCCCACACCTCTAGCTTACGCGGAACCGGCACGACATGGTCATCACAGGATGGCTATGTCGCAGTGTACTTATAAAAAGCAAACATTTAATAGGTTTTGAGTTCCACAATTATAAAATAAGAAATAGCGTAAGAACTTTAAAGTTGAAAATTAAAACAATATTCTTCCATTTTCGCATTTTTTTAAGTATTATGCTTAGTTATATACAATGAAAAAATGTGCATTTTTGAAACATTTTAGGCACAAAAATTGACCGCATAAGGGGTTAAATTATCTTTTTATGTCTAGCGAAAGGAACTGTCATAAATATCTGCATTATTCTCAAACTTGTCCTTAACTTTTTCCTTAAATATTACAGTTTATAATGACGAATATGTCACGATTACAATATTTCCGGTACACTCAAATTTCGCCTTCCGGAAGAGAATATTCTTATCACATTACATGCAAGAAACGTACAATTTTTTACAATATGTCTCTAGTACGCGGGTCACGCAAACGTACGTATTTACTGTATTTGTGCTTGAAAGCGGGTAGAAAATCATTCCGAAAAAGGAAGTAGTTATCGATTTATTTTCAATTTTACTGAATGACAAAACTCCCGAAAAATTCACGACCCACGTAGAACAGTTTTTCATTTTAAATAAAATTGACAAGAGCTTCTCATTTCACAACCATAAATTTACAGTATTAATATTTTTTAATAACTGATTCATTATTTTTTTTCGTTATATGTTTAAATAGAAAAAAATTTAAACTTAAACTAAAAATTTATATGTTTACGATTTTTCCAAAATTTGAAATTTATACTTAAATATTTATATATAAAATACCAAGTGGATGATTTGTTTGTTTCATACAGAAAACCAAATATGCATTGGTTGTCTAATTGTTTATGAACGACGCACTTTAAAGCTGCACAAGAGCTATTGGTGACCGGCATTGTCATTGAAATGAAAAGGAAGACATCTGAGCTCTTGTACCCCTCTCTTCATACTTCCAAATCACAGAAATGTGAATAATTTTAGCGTATAGAGTTTGAACACTATAAAGATAATAGAACGTTATAAAAGATGGTTCTTCAAAAGGTTCAGGAAATGAAATACCGTAAAAATTCCTATTCCCGAAGTAAGGATTCAACAGGATCTAAAGCTCTTTGTTGTTGTAATGTGTTATTATTCATTTTTATAAAATTGAAAAATTTTAAATTGTTAGTCAACTTTTATAAAAACTACATTCGAAAATACATAATAATTTAAGACATTTTAAATTTCAAAGATTAGTATTTGCTATAATAAAATATAATAATTAATCTCTTATTTCAATATCTTAATTACTTAAAATATTTTTGTTTATTTCAGCATATCGAAATTTAAAAACGAATTTCTTATTTTAATAAGCTTCGTTTTATGATACCAAAATTAATCTCAAGAACTGTAAAAACAAAAAATTGCTACCAAATAATGAGCCCATTTTCATTTTCATAAAATGTATTAGTAATGTTTTTTTTAATCTTTTGAATATTTTATTTAAATAGTTATGGTTTAAGCCGTTTTAAAGTAGTTTGGGGTTTTCATACCACATGTGGCGCTCGTGAACAATAAATAATATACTCTAATATTTCAACCGAGAAACAATCAAAATAATGAAAATGTAATTAATGCATTAATTTAAATAATTAGAGGTAAAAATGAAATAAATAGCACACATTCCAAATAACTTTGAAAAATATTACGTGATAAATTCTTTACGAGGATCTACTTTATGGGATTTAAAACTTTCAAGTGAAATAATTTAAGTTGATATGATACGTTTACATAAGCTACTCGTAAATAATATTAAAACTTCAACAGCGTTTTTTCTGCTCGCTTCAAGATTGTAAAAACAAACGTTTTAAATAATTGTCCTCTTTTTCAATTCCTACTATTAGCTCGCACTGACTATATATTTATTTATTTATATATTTGTATATTTATTTATTTACCTTGGTGGAATTTTCAATCATTAACAAAATACATTTTAAAGCGCTGAATTGAGCTGAAATTTTATATACAGGATTATTTTGGATTACAATACAATAATTAAATTACAATTAATAAAAATTGCTTGATTAAATCTAATTATTTAAAGAATTACAAATACAGCCACTTTGGCGACTTAGCGACGCTTTTGGCAACTTGTGTCAAAACTTGAAAAGGCTTTTTTTCTCACATGTTAAAGCATTCAGTTGGACTGAAATTAAAAGGACAATACGATACTTTAACCCTCTAAGATCTATTTGCACGTAAAGTCTTGCCATTCTGGAGATGCTTTTAAAATGCACCGCACGTATTTTTTTGCCGTCAGGTGGGGTTCTCAAAAGCGGTTGAGCCGTATTTTTAAGAATGCGGCTCGGCCGCTTTTGGGAATCTTGCTTGAAGGCAGAAAAAGCATCTCTGGAATGACGGGATTTTACGTACAGACCGCTTGGAGGGTTAATTATAATTAAAAAAACTAATTACCACTTAATGTTGTGATTCTGTTCTATGTATATACATATTTATATTAATTGTATTTATTTAACCCACGGTCACTCGCGCCTGTTTTTCTACCGTCGTTACTCGCGGGGTGTGGAGAACACCCCAAACTCTTAACATGTGTATTTAAATAAGAAAATTTTTTTAAGTCTCAATTATGATATATATTTATAAAGTATAAGAGGTTTTTTGTATTATACAAACAAAATTGTTAAATTTATTGCATTCAAATGAGACTAGCATTAATTTAAACCTACAAAATTTTCATTTTAATGTACACAATTTTATATTTTTTCATAAACCACTAGTAAAATGTATTACCAGTAATAAATATACTTTATAATTAATGATAAGGACAGTAAAAAGTAGAAAAATAATATTTAAATCATTTTTAAACATTCAGAGCAGACTGTATTCATATGCTTTAAGCACATATTTTTTTACATTGAAGACAAAAACAAATAATTTTTACATTTTTTACCCTGGACAAGCAGTGCAACACCCCTTTTGGGGGATTAATGCTCTTTTAATATATTCTGTGTCAATAAAGCTTCTTTTGAGAGTTTTGTTAAGGTTTGGGAAATCGATCTCATATCCCACTGTGGCTGACAAGATCCATTCTAATCTCCTCTAATAATATTGAATGTCTCATTTATTTCAGGAAGAACCGAATGAATTGACAAAGGAAGCATTAATTTCTCTGTATTAAGTAGATGATAAAATATTCGCAATGGCCAAGGTTACATATTCGCGATACATAATATATACTGCAATTTCATCAGTGGTATAAACCACCTGTATTATAAAAATTTACGAGATTTCAAGTTTCATCTCTCCAACTTTGGTTACGAAATCACGCAGTCATCAATTCACTTAGTTAATTTTTTCAATCCTTTGATACAGTATCAATAGACGACAAAGTCGCTACTTCTCCCCATGGAGTTATTGTCATAATTTCTAGAAAATGTTTTGAAATTTTTTAAAAATTGTATTTTACAATTATTTTATAGAATTATATTTTTTATACCCATTTATTGAAATTTTAAATAAATATTCATGCATATTAATATATTTGAAAAAATGTAAGCGGAAAGAGTAAAACGTACTTTTTTCCCTAAAGGCTTCGAAATACGAAAATATAACTCAATACTCGCGGGTGTTCTCAGCACCCCAAATAAACTAATTTAAGGTCGTTACATTCCAATCGTTCTAGCGAGATTGATTACATCAGGTCTGAAGGTTCAATGACCTAAAATGGGCAGCCCACAGAAAAATCGTGGCTCTGCTCTTTTTTTTAGAATTGTAGGAGGCTTTTCTTGTTGCTGGGGTGTACAGAACACCCCGCGCGAGTGATCGCGGGTTAATAAAAAGTAGCTAAAAATTTTTTTTTCGTTGTTGATGTAAGTAGGAATTGACTTAAAAACTATTTTTTTTTTTGTATTACTTGTTTTCAGATAAAAAACAGTCAATAAATCCTTTTCTCAGTAATTTTTAAATCTTTCATAAAGTATATTTTTATCTTTTTTTAAAATTTAATCATTGAATGAATATATTAATATCTACATATTACTTAAAATGAGGTATCCTGATCTAAGTCTGAATTTGTAATATGATTTTCCTTTTCTCTACGAATGGTAAACTATATATCAACGTTTCCTATCATACGTCTCATTTAGACACATCCAGCAGACATAAATAATTTTATTAACAAAATTATCCTTTGAAATCATATTTTATCTAGTTTCCAAACTTGAATTTCAACAAATGAACTATTTTCTTCTTTCCAACTCATGACCTCCCATTCAAAATTTTGTAGAAATCCATCCCTAAGATGAAGGATGTTGCGTGTGATTCTTAAGACTTCGTAATGTAACAAAGTGCTTTCATTTCATAAAAATTATTTTATTATTATGACATAAAAGCGACGAAATATTTAGACCGTAAAAAACCCAGCCTATTTTTCAAAATTATAAGGAATTTTTTTGACATAATGTATCCAAATTTGGCTAATGCACAATGAATGCTTAAATACATTCTAGTCACTTATTCCTCCAAAAATCTTAGGGAATATTTAAAAATCATGTGAAATGAAAATGCTATGAAGTATTTTCTTTGTCTGTTTTATATAAGTATACCAGCTGATTATTATAAGTATACTAGCAGATATACCCATTCTTCACATGGATGAATTGGAAAAATATAACAATAGAGAGGAAAATATAAAAAAACTAAACGATTGCAATTTAAATTTAATTTTGAGTTCTTAGACTGAAATCAAATAAGTGTACCCAAAACTTATAAATCAAAGAATTCTTAGCATAAAATATTTTTATATATAAAAATTTATGGAATTATTTCAGGAAATTCAGGATTCGTTTAATAGGGCTAATTTCTGGAAAACTTTGCTTCAAGAAAGCATTTCAGCGTAAATTAGAATTCCAAGCAAAAGCCTTGTGGCTGAATCAACAAAACTAAAATTATCTTATTGAAAGATTTGTTTTCAAAAAATATTTATTCGAATAACAATTGTAATTCTGTTTCAAAGAAGAAAACGTTGGATAAGAAAAAAAAAAAAAAAATTAAAACAAAAGTATAACAATACTCAAAAAACCGAATAAAGTTTCGCACATTCCGTGAGATAGATTTGGCAGTTATATCGCCAGAACTCTATGGAAAGTCATTTAGAAATTAAATTTTAAAAGAATCTAAAGTGAATTCGAAAGAACTCCCTTCGAAGTGTACACCAAAATACCCAGATGTTTGAACGTGCCAAATTTCACACGCCTGAGTCGTACCGATGTTGTGTACTAAATCGCAAAAGTGTGTTTTTTTATTAGTATAGATCAGGGGTCAACAACCTTTTAGCAGTGATATGCCAAACCAATCTACCAATATGATTTAACATGCTATATTGAAGTGCATTTTTGAAACAATTCGATTACCACGATAATGCGTACAGAGTAAAAAAATAGAGGTCAATGATATAGATAAGTACAGTTTTATTACGTATTATTTTTGCATCATTTAAAGATAGCTATGTTTATTCTGTTTATTTTTGTTAATAAATATTGCTTCGACAAAAATTAAAATTGTACTTATAATATGTATTTTAAAAATATTAATTAAAATAAGAAATTGAGACGGCATAAAATATAAATATAGTTAAATAAATAAAAAAACAAAAACAAAATCACACAAAATCATGTCACAAAATCTATATATTTTTGTTATGTAGGAGGAATGAAAGCGAGTCTACTTTCTCTCCAGATAAAGACTCGACGAAAATCACTTTATCTGGTAACTTTTTAACTTATCATTGAAAAAAAAATAATCCCCCATTCTTGTGGTGCCCATGATTGATGTTTTCAGCTCCAGAATATTCTGTATTTCCTGTTGGCTGCAGTCAAAGAGCATAACTGGACTCCGGATGTACAGGATAGTCATTACAAGACAGCTGTAGAGAATTTTCCTGGAAATTCTTCTTCAGAGACAGCAGCAAGACCACAAGTAAGCTGAAGAGACGTTTTCCACGGGTGTCTTCGAGTTAAAAGCCAAGTTGTGATCCTTTGCAGATGTCGATGCTCTGTTGCAAACCTTGGCTGATCTTCCTGGTGACATTAACACTTGTTTGGGATTGATCCCACAGCTGGGAGACCATTTTCAGGCCACTTGTAACCATCAAGCCACTTGTAACCATCGAGCTACTTGTAACTATTGAGGCACTTCTGCTTGAGACTGGTCAGTTTCGACCTTTCCAACGGCTCTCCATCTCAAGAAATCATCTAAACAACTATAAGAAGTCATTCTCACTGGAAACAGGCTAGCTTGTTCGTTTAAGTGCAATATTGACAGAACTGCAGACACAAGTCCCATATGCTCAAAGAGTATCAATCCAGTAATTCTGCAAAAGCTAATGCCGAAAACAGCTGTTTCTAAAATGGAGTTTGATATTGTACTACCCTTTCTTCAAAATATACAAAATACAAATTCCCTCACTTTTTGGTAGGCAATTTAAAATTATGACGAAAAACATGTTTTTGACCTTAAATTTGGACATGAGCAGGGGAAATCGTTTAACACGAAACTGTGAGAACTGAAAAATCATTTCGTGTTAAAAGAATTTTGTTTCAAAAGATTTTATTTTTGAAATTAAGATCATTAGAGTGCATTTTATTTTCACAGAAATGTATACATGTATGTATTTAATAAAAATCAAGATTTTTTTTTCATGATGTAAGAACTTTCACAGGAATTTATTGAAATGGATACAAAATTTAGTAATACGAAAATCTTTAAAGATATTTGTTTTCGTCTTGTGTTTTTGGTCAACAGCGTTAAGTAGCTCCATCTTCTTTTTAAGCGAAATTGCCGTTTGCTTTCCAAATGAGCTCTCTGTGAATTTGTTCGTAAAAAAATTCTTCTAAACCTGAGGTGAAAAACCGTGAAAAAAGCTCCCACTGCAATGTACTCTTCACCGACCCCAAGCAAACTAATGAGAAAAGAGATGTTTTTGTGTGTCGTTTATAGGAATGGAGGGTGGAAGTAGTTTAGATAAACAAAATTAGTTCATGGAACAGAATATTACTAGGGTATTTCAAAGACAAGTTTGTCTTCTTCTAGGAAACATACGAAACCACCTCTCTTTCGTTTCACATACCTCTTAAATCTCGCCTGGTGTTTTCCCAGAAGAAATTCTTTGCGCGTTAAGCGATTTTATTTTCTTGTTAAGGGGAAGAAATGCATAAAATACATAGTAATTTCTCGGGATCGTTTTATTGTTTCGTATTAACCTGTGGTGCTATCTAAATTAGCCAGTAACACAGCCTCCGGACAGGAGTGATCACGTTTGTCTAATGGTGTGTTACGTGCTTATGAATCCATAGGTCGCGGGTTCAAATCTCCGACATTGGTGACCTTGGCTGAAAAGAAAAACCCAAAACTTCTGATGTGTCGTTTCGCCATCTACCCGCAAAAAGAGCAATCAAAAGACGTCTGACCCATTTGACACAGCTAAGTCGCTAGACTCACTTGACGCAGCAACCAAAGTCGTCAGATTCACTTGACGCAACAGTAACAACACATACGCTTGCCATAACAAAAAATATCTCATTCGTTCGCCTATCCACCGACTCACTGATGGAGTAATACTATGGGGGTATTTAAATAAGCCAGTAACACAGCCTCCGGACAGGAGTGATCACTTTTGTCTAGTGGTGTGTTACGTGCTTACTAATCCATAGGTCGTGGGTTCAAGTCTCCGACAACCGATATTTCGTCTTAAGCATTTTGATAAAAGTATTTCACTGTGCTAGCATTAAGCTTTTAATTGTATTCAATAGCATAGAGCTCTCCTTTTACTTTGAAAACAATAGAATATGAATATCTGAAAGAGACGTATACTTATCATTTTCGCCTAAATACCTACTTCTGCAAAATCTGTCCTTATCGGATTTCCATTGAACATAAGATACATGCCTGGCAAATTTCAAGCCTGGAAAACCGGATTTTGTTTAAGGGTTTTGAAAAAAAGAATGTGTGTTTTATTTTTAATTGAAAATCGTTTTTAACGGGAAAACTAAAAAGGGAAAAAAGAGGAATTCCCTTTTCGAAAGTTTAAAAGCCATTTTTAGAAAAAAACATTAAATTTAAGCAAAATTAATTTTTGGGGGAAAAACAATTTTTAATAGGGGTCTAAAACTTTAAAAAGAAACCCAAATATTTATTTTTTAAAGCGGTCCAGGGTGAATTTTCAAAGGGGTTTAAACCCCGTTTTTAAACACTTTTTAAATTTAAAAAAATTTTGTCTTTTTCCTTAAATTTTAAAAAAGGGTTTTAAAATTTATAAAATGAAAAATTTATAATTTTAAAACTTTTTATTAAAAAATTTAAAGTTAAAATTAAAGTTTTTTTCGAAAAAGCTTATTTTTAAAAATAAACCCTGGTTTTAAAATTTTAATGGAATTTAAAAATCACTTACCCCCAACCCGCCAAATATTTATATCTTTTGTTTTTCCAAATATTTTAAAACTTAAATTTTTTAAATTTTTAAAAATTGGTTTTTTTTTAAAAAATTGTTTAATTAAATTCAATTTAAAAAAAAATTGGGCTCAGTGAATGGTAAAACCTTTATAATCAACTTTTTAGGTGGGATTAAACCCTATTTTAAAAAATAGCTTCCTAAAAAATTTCCAATTTTTTAAAAAAATTTTATTTTTTAAAGGGTTTAAAATTTTTAAATTTTGTTTTTTTAAAACTTTTTTTTTTTGGGTTTTGGAAAATTTTTTCCTTTAATTTTTTTTATCCTTTTTCAAAAAACCAAAAGTTATTTAAAAAAAACGCAAAAAAAAAACAAGTTTCAAAATTTTTGAAATTTAACTTGTTTAGTTTTAAAGGTTAGGGGTTTTAGGAAAAAAAAGGTTTGTTTTTTAAAACCCCAAGGAATGGAAAAAAATTTTTTTGTTAAAATTTTTTTTAAGTTTTAACTTTTTTGATGGGAAGAAACACTGTTCAAGCAAAAAAAATGACTGGATAACTGTTATCCTGACTTTGCTCTATCTCCAACAACGGTTAAGAGGTGGTATGCTGACTTAAAACGTCGTCACACCGACTCAGGGTTTTTCCTTGGGTCCCAAAATTTTTCAGTTGTTCCAGAAAAACCCAAAAAATTTCCTTAAAATGTTTTGGCCATCGGACTTTTGAAGTTGGTGATAAGAAAGAGTATTTAAAGGGTATCAAAAGGCAGTGTATTCAATATTTTGCACGATCATTTGTCACTTTGTTGTTCAAATTTGGGTCGTGTTTACTGTCGATAAAAAAACAACGCATCGACGATTCACAGCACTGTTTGGAGATTTAAGAAAAATGAACATGTTTTTTTACATAGATATCAACTCAAACAAAAAATTCAAGCGTCAGCTGGCAAGGTTATGGCCTCCATATTTTGGGATGCGCAGGGGTTTTAAAAGGACCCCCCTGAAAAAGGGGGAAACGATTAATAGGAATATTACTTTTGCATTTTTGGAACAACTGAATGAAAAAAAAAGAGAAAAAGTCCTCAAATGAAAAGGGAAAAAAAAATGCTTTTTCCTAAAAAATCCCCTTCCGTGCCACGCCCAAAAAAAGGATGGCCCAAATTTGGGAAAAATTACGCGTCGAATTACTTTCCCACCCCATGTTAAGGGCCCGATTTTTCCCCCAAATGACCACTGGCCAAATTTTTTGACCTAAAAAATAAATTGGAGAGGAAAGGAAAGAGGGTTGGCCCAAATGAAGAAGTGATTGACGAATTTGAAGCCTGTTTTGAGAGCAAAAAAAAATTGCTGCAAGAAAAAGGCATTAAAACATCAAAAGATCGATAAGCTGAATGTATTACTCTTAAAGGGAAATATCTTGATAAAAAAAAATTTAATTTTGCATTAAGTTGTTATTTTATTAGTTAGGCCCGGGGGATTAAATTTTAAGAAATTTTCCCCCAAATTTCCAAAAAGAAAAAAAAAACTGGTTTTTTCAAAATTTTCCCTTTTATTTTTTTTGGAAAATTAAATTTTTTAATTTTTTTCCGCCTTTTTTAAAAAAAATTTTCCCAAATTTTTCCTTTTCTCCATATTTTTTGGTTAACACCCCAATTGGCATATTTTAATGAAGTTCTTCTTTTTATGATGGGCAGCCCTTTTTTTCCCTTTTTTTTCTTCCGGGAAGGGGAAATTTTTTTTCAAACAAAGAAATTTTTTTATTCTTTTGGGGGTTTAAGAAAAAAATGAAAGAAAAAATTTTTTTAAAGGGGGTTGGGAAAATTTCGGGGTTTCCCTTTTTCCTTTAAAAAACTTTTCGTTAAACTTTTCTTACGTGGTTAAAAGAAAATTTAAAAAACAGTAGTTTTAACTTAAAATTTCTTTTAAAAAAAATTTCATTTAAATTTTTTCCCCCTAAAACCCCTTTTAACCCTTTAAAAAGATTGGGGGATAAAAAATTTAAAACAATTAAAATTTCAAAAAAAAAAAGTTTTTTATTTTGGAACCCCCCAATTTTGCATTTTTATATCAAAATACCTAATTTCAACAAAAAAATTTGGGGGAATGGATTTGGAAAATTTGAAATATTTATTTCCCCAAATGGGGGGAATTGTAAATTTTAAGGGGGTAGTTAAAAATTGAATTTGGGCACATACCGATTCATTTCAGTGAAATAATCTGATACATTTTCGCTCCAAAAATAGTTAGTTTATATCATTAATTTTCGCTACATAACTGGTTTCTTTCACTGGGTATCTCTCTATAAATAATTTTTTTTATGATACCAATAAATTTAGTTTAGTTTGGCATACAATTTATCTTATGCTAAGTTTGTATGAGAAGATTCTCTAATGTTTTATTTCCTTTTGTCTAAAATGAATTATTATCCGTAAATTTCCTATTTTATAAATTTAAAAATCCTGCTTTTATTTTATCTTAGGGTAAGATAGTATGCTTTTTTTGTTAGCATGTTTATAAGTATACAAATATATTTTAATGAATGAATTTAATTTTACTGGTTCCTGTTTAATTAAGGTGATACTTTTTATTGGATTCGGGCTTAAAATTTTATTTTCCTAATCTTTAAATATACGAAAACATTCTAATAGTTTTTGTCAAAATATATATTAAGTTTTTGAGCTTCCTTAGGTATTATTTATATTTTGTACTTTTTCTTTTTTTAGGTTGTTCAATTTTAAAGAATTACAATTGTTTTGTATTGTGAATTAACATCATACTATTTTGTTACGCTTTTGCCATAAAAAAATATTACTTTCTAATATATGAAATATACTACTAAAATCCTAATATTCACCCATAATTTATTTTTATTTCAGATTTTAAGGAAACAAACTTAATTGTACGTTTTACAGTAAAATTACTTTTTTTTTTTTTTTTTTTTCTACCGAAAAAATAAACAATTTTTAAAATTTTAAAAGAGACTGGGAAAAATTTTTTAGGTTTTTTCAAAAATATTAAAAATAGGCAAAAATATGGGCAGAAATATATTTAAAGCGCAAAAATTATATGTTTAGAAGAAAGCATTTTATTACAATTCAAAAAAATATTGCGAATTTCCATTCAGAAACTGTAATAATTTAAATAGAAAGCAGTGTCCTAAATTCTTACAAATTATAAAATTTTGACTTTCGATATATACCGTAAATTCCGGCGTATAACGCGCATCCATACTTTAAGCTGAAATTTTTAATTTTTAGGTATATTCGCGGTATAACGGGCACCCCTTTTTTACGAAGAAACCTGTAATGCACGCGGGCAATGTTCTTGTGTTTTGAAGTCATTTATTCGACGTATTATTACAAGTTTTAGAAAAAATAGTATACTTCTAGAACTTTAACCCTTTAAGTTCATAAAAAGTGTCATTTTTTCAATTAAACAGTATTTCGATGTATATATAAGTCTATTTTTTTCTATGCTCAACTTTTTCTTTAGTTTTAAAGCTCACATTTTTATACCCGGCGTATAAAAAACCCAAACTCCTAAATTTCGATCTTAATTTTTGAGTTAAAAGTGCGCGTTATACGCTGTATTTTACGGTATGTATATCACAATCGTTATTTCTCTTTAAAGGCCATCGGATAGAAATGTATCGAAATATGAACTATCTTCACTTCTTGGCAAATACATAAAATTAATTAATATGTTTGACATAATATATAAAAATTAATCATTAAATGTTTACATTTTTTATTAATAACCTGTACTGTAAAGTTTAAGATGCAAAGAGTTAATAAATCTAATTTATTGGATAAAGTTTAAAAAGGTTAAGCGTAGTCTTAATGATAATAAATTAAAATCGTTGTAGCAATAAAGCTAATCACTTGGATTATTAATAATCTTATTTAAAAGTTCAGCGACTTTGTAAAAGTTTCATATCAATCTAGCCCAACAGTTGAAATGATAGTTGTAGATAAGTAATATCAGAGATAAAAAAAATTACGATTATGGTACTTTCAGAAAAACAAGTTTGCAAACACATTAATAAGCTTATGATTTGTTATTTCAAGTTTATACTTAGTTTTAGTACATAACGTAAAATTAGTAATTGAATTCATAACTGAAGAAGTGAAATTTTTTCATCTAAGATAATGAGTTTCAATATCCAATCCTTAGAAAATCAATATAGATTACTCTGTCTTAGAAGGATAATAATGAACGATCCCCACACCCCCTTTCATAATCCCGGATATGTTCTTGACTTTGTTAAATTCGAGCTCGAATATGTTGTAATGTTTGGGAAAATTAATGGGTGTCGGGAGGGTTAAAAAATTAAATAAAGTTTATTATGCAAAAAGGGGCGGTTAGAGCATCAGACTCAGACCAGAAGGTTGCGATGCCCAAAGCCCCCAAAATCCCCTTTCTCTAGACGCACGGAGTTTTTAAAACGGGGGTAAAAAAGTTTTTGGGGGTGGAAGCAGAAACCACGGGTGCAGGGGGCTGGGGAATATTTCACTGCTCTCCAATTCCATGCCTAAATTGTGGAGGTATATAGATAAGGTAGCCATCTATCGTAAAGAAGTTCAACCTCTATTAAGCTCTGGCAATTCATCTATTCATTCATTCCCTACGGGAAGGACACTACAACAACAACAATACAGCTATCAAATAGAGTTGTAAGAGACAAGTAACTAAACTATTGAAAATTTTCCCTGCCAGAATATGTTATTTGAAAAGGGGGGAAACCAACGAACTTTCTAGTGTTTAAAAACTAAACGAACGGGTTTAGGCTCGCCGGTGTAGTGGTGCTTGCCTTTCGTCCATCGATTGTCGGGACTATGTCCGATGCAAAGTATGTGAAATATTTTCAGAGGGCGCGCGTGGATATAAACAGTGTCACTAAACATAAAGAGGCCGATTTGCAGCTGAGTGACGGGAAAAACTTTTCAGTAATCAGTCTTTCAAACTTTTGTATTTTTAAAACCCTTTTCAGTCATAATTTTCATCGCCCCCCCTTTATACAATAATAATTATTGAAAGCAATAATAATTACTTTGACTCAAAAAGATGCAAGCAGCTAATTATAAACCGTACAAATTATCAAGACAAGTAATAAAATTTATGTATAATTTTATGGGGAATGCCCATAGAGCCATAGGTAATTATTAAACTTGTTCTTAACTTAGTTCTGTTAAATTAATTATGAAGCACATTGTCGTAATACTGATACATTTTTAAGTGTATTATGTCAATGTAAATGTGTATTTTACTTTTTTTATTATGTCAGAATGTATTTTGTTACGCTTTCAGTAAATTAATAAATATTTTAAATACTTTTTTGTTTTCAACTTTTCGATATACTCGCGCCCCCCTTGTAAGGTTATCACTCCCCCCTAGGGGGGTGCGCCCCACAGTTTGAGAAACACCGCAGTAACTCTATCGATAGTTATCAATAAGTATTATTGTATGGGAGGGCAGGCAATTCTGTTGATTCTTCATTAGATACATTAAAAATACATTTTCAGAATGCGAAGTTCGTAAAGCTGCAATGGTTTTAGAATAAGTTAAAAAAGGTACAACAAAAAATAAGAAATAAAATGGCTGTGAGAGAAATCTCCTTGTATAATCTTCACCAAAATACAATATATGAAAAACTTCCTAATTAATTTGATGCCACGAATAAATACGTTTACCATAATACGAAATGAAATAAGAATAAGATTCTGAAAAACTAAATTAGTTTTAGTCGCGACACACAGTAAACACTAAGTCAGTAATATTACATGGTTAAAATAGGGGATGATCTTTTTCTTTAGGTAGAAACAAGGTTAGAAATTATTCTTACATTATCAACAAAGAAAAAAAAATGTAATAATGAAGAAAAGTTATAATTTTAGACAGGGAATATTTTGTATAGACAAAAAGGTTTATTTTTGCAGACATCGGATAGAATTTTTATTTTTCCACATATATATTTCTTTTGAGGGTGATTTAAAGAAATTACAAAAGATTGATTTTATCAAGTCTTGTTAGAGAATTTAATTTATTTTTACTGTTTAAATTTCTGGGAGAATATTTATCCTTTTAACCTTATTATTATCATTTTAGATTCATTAAAATCTTGAAAGAGCATTTTTTTTTTAGATTAAAAAAAATAGAGAACGAATATTTTACATGTCAACATTGTTTTTAAAATATTATATTTCTATCTACTTCTTCTTTTTACTGTTTTACACAAAAACAACCATTTTTCCAATATTATTACCCCTTTTTAATTAACATATTAATATAATTCCTTCCAATAGGAGTTCCTTCTTGTTAACTTAGATAATTCTCGAAGATTATTCGAGCTAATTAATGAAATCCATTCTTGAGTGTCCAATTTGTTACAATATCCTGAAAATGTATAGGACAAAATAGGATCTACTGTAGTCAATACTTATCTGGGATAAGGACTTTCTAGGTCTACTGATTACGAAAAGATTACTGAAAAGACTGCAGAACGTATGAACAAACTTGGATCTCTATTTCATACGTAATGAGTACATTGATAACATGCAACTCAATCGTGAATATACACCCTTATAGAAACTGAATGTTCTATGTGGAAAAAGCAGAAATATACGAAATCCTTATCTTACAATAAAATTAATTACTGAGCTTCAAATAGCATTTCTGATAATAATATAAAACATTAAATGCTTTTGTTTTTTGTTATCTATATTTATATTAACAGTGTCTTTAAAATTTTTTGACTCATGGAATCCGGAGAACTATAAGTGGTTTGGGAGGAACCTCATTCCCCGTACACTTAAAAGAATATATCTGATTTTAATATTGAAAGTAAATCAACATGTTATTGGTACTTTATGTAAAGAATATAAAAAGTATAAGTGGCACGTGATTGCTGAGCACTGGTGTAGTTAATACTCAGTACCCAGGGCATTTCAATTGTTTCTAATTCATTGTCCAGTGTGTGTACTAGGAATTAAGTATGATTATAACTATTAAAATATAGTATATATATTTATACAAAATAAGAAATATCCTTCGAGTTTGTAGGCATCGAATAGTTCACTCACACACATATATATATATATATATAAAATATATATATATATATATATATAAGGTAAATTGGGGAAAGATGCACAGTTAAGGAATTTTCGTTTAGTACATTGAAAATTTAAATAAGAGGACCATGAAAGAAATAAATTTTATTTTTCAATATTTAAATATTTATGTATACAAGTTAATTATTTTCTTAATATGAAAGTAGGTAAGAAATTTAATGTTAAAGAAATTCATTTAATTGTTGCATTTTTCTCCATATATATGGGGAGGATGCTATCAGTCATGGAGTAAGATGCAACAACACCACAGTAAATAAAAAAAATAAGACACACATTACCAAATTAAATGTAAAATAACAACTACAGAGAAACAAAAGCGAAAATTAAGTTCTTACATAATTAGTTTGCTAAAAACGAATTTTCCTGCAGAACGGTCTACAGCAGGCTGAAGTAGTTGTCGACTTCAGCCCTGCACATCATCGTTCTATGGAAATCCCCTGTGCCATTCTCACAGATTAATTATTAGTTGTAGTTATATTTTATACAATAATATACAATGTTCTACAATGAAAAAAGTTATTTAAAGTTAATTTCTTTTACTCCTAAATCATGTGGCGTCTTTCCCCAAGTATAGAGGACAGCTGCCAAACACGTTTTCTCCTTATTGCTGCAGTGTTATGGCCGTTTCTACATGCATCGTATGAGTAACATTATGCGAAACACACTTATATTGCTAATATCTTTTTTAAACTAACAAGTACGTTTATGAACTTTAAATATGAGAAACTGATTATCATAAATTGTACTCACCACTTAAAATGCTCACATGGTCTAAAAATAAGGCCGATTAAAGACGATTAATTCAGATAAATTCACAAGCCACACTCAATGTAAGACCAGATTCTTTACTCAAATGGCTCAAAATTGCCCTCTATCGACGCATAAAAGTAGTCTTAACTAACTGTTGCCTTCCTCCGAATTACCTTATATATATATATATATATATATATATATACTCCTGACTCTTATATTATTTCATCATTTCACTGAAAGTTCCCTATACTTATTTCTCCGAACAGATGGCCGATACACAAAACACTTCTAATCCCAGATCATTATATTTTATAGCACTATATGTCAGCATTAACTTTCAAGTATAGACCTTAACTAAGAACGGTACTTCACATATGGACATAAGTGGTAAAGCCCCTTAGATTTTCACTTTATTAAGAGCAAAAACATTTTAAAAACCTTTCATGAAAACTGCTGAAGAGAAATTTCATGCAACTCGAACGCGTTGTATGACTCTAAGTTGAACGCAGGGTTGACGGAGAAAAGAAGCGTTCCTAATCCCGGAATAGGAGCTCCGTTTGAATAGACAAAGAAGAAATAAAATTCTCTTCTTCACCTTACGGAACTTTGAAAAAAAATTTTAAAAATGGTAACTAATATAGAAGACAAAATTAAACGAGAAAAGAATACAGTAGAAGTGAGCAGAACAGATACATATGAATAAAAAACAACACAATATATAACCATCATTAAAAGCTATCTACGTTTTGAAGACATACAAACTCTATCAAAAGTATAACTTGTAAATGCTTATGCTGATAGTCCTCAACAATTTTGAAAATACCTGTGATTCTTTTAAAGTATTAGAAAATCAGAAAAAATCCTCTTTCTAGATTTAGGTTAAAGATCTTTAACCTAAAGATCTATTCTTTAGGTGAGAGGAAAAATTTAGTTACATTTAGAAAGTAAGATTCTTAAGTGAGCAACATAAACGTAATTGCGTTTCTGTTACTTTACACAGAAATTATTTCGGAATGAGGTTTTCACTCTGTCATAGAATGGACGTTGAAGAAAACCTAGCTTACATTATGATATATTTTTCATATTTCAAAAAATAATGTACTTATTATTTTTTGGCTTTAAGAGCTCACTCATTTCTATATTTTTTTCTTCATGTAAATAACGTCACAGTAGGAAATAAATGAAAAAAATAACTATTTGATATATTATGAAACAATCAAGAAATACGAGATTCTTAGAGAGAGAGAGAGTTCTGTGGCAGGGAAATGACGAAATTAGGAATTTGATCAAATCCCTTAGAAATATTATCAATTGAAGTGATATGTTAAAATAACGTGTCTCTTCAAGGTACTTTCTCTGATGAAAGTAAGTGATTTTATCAAATCCCTAAACTGTTTCAGGGAAATGATGAAATGAAGTAGTCAGAATTTGCATTGGCAAAATGCTGTACAGGAGGGGACACCTGGGGGGCTGAATCCTTCCTAGCCATACAGATAGTACTATCGATTCCCCATATCTTTAAAAAAATGGCATCATAGGATTTACATACGGATTGATATGTTAGTGTGTAAGCCCTCCCTTGCCCAAAGCAGGTCATCATTAGTAAAGAAACTACGTAAGGGGGATGGGCAAGCCAAGTCAATCGACGCCACCGAGTGCTCTTCCCGGTTTCCCGTTACACATTTCCATCCCTTTTCACGAAATCACTCCCACAAATATTCAACAACCGAGAGGAAAGATGCTACAGATAAAAAATTCCAGCGTTATTTTCTAATTTTTTAAAATTATTCTCGTATAAATAATTTGTATTTCATTGACTATTGTGTTGTATTACTCTACTTTTAATAATGTACCATATTTTTTAAATAAACACTTTTAAACTCCTGACTCTTATATTATTTCATCATTTCACTGAAACAAATACGGAATTTGTTCAAATCCCTTACTTTCATCAGGGAAATTACCTTGAAGAGACGTTATTTTAACATCTCCCGTCAATTGCCTTTAGGGATTTAATCAAACTCCTCATTCCTTTGTTTCCTTGAGACAGATACATAAACAAACTAAACAAATTCCATTGTATACACAGGCTTTTCTTTAAGCAGATTTCATTCCTTTGTTAATGTCAGATCCTACATAAACGCCACTAAAGGGTTTCTAAAAGTAGAACACATGACACGACACAAAGAAAACTGAAACTTTCTAGAAATATTACATGGTTCCTTAAAAATATTCCAGAGTTTATAGAATAAGTAATTTTATAGCAGCCACAAGTAGAGAAATATCTGACTTTCGAAAAGTTTTTCAATTTAGTTTCCTGAACTAGTTATCTGCCAATATTTTTTTTCACATTTAATTTTATATTTAAAAAAAAAATTAAGAATATATTTTCTTATTCTTGGATGGTAAGAATATAGAATTCGGAGAAAGAAAATTGTCAGAGTGTTTTCTACGAATGACAAAATTTCATTCGGAACGAGTTAGAATTCTATTTTAAATTGTAACTTAGATTTTAAATACACAAAATTATATTTTTTTGTGCCAGGAAAAAGTGGGTGGATTCGCGGAAATGACGAATAAGAGTTTTTCAAATTTCACGTCATGTTAAACGTTTATTCTCGGAAAGAGATATCTTTATATTTAAATGCTGTAATAGAAATAATAATAATTGAAAACGATTTCAAAAATTTAAAATGAATTGAAAAGCAAAGGTTATATTGAATTTTAAAAGAAAGCATTGCCAAGATATTGCTTTTCTTATCTTTCTTTTACTAAGGTTAAGAGGGGATTCTAGTCTAAGAATTTGAAAAAAAAAAATCAATTTTGTGGATATATTTTTTTTCATATTTTCAAAGCTTAAGCATTTAAGAATTTGTGCTTCAGGGGATTTTTCAAAATTATAATTGCTTTCGAGGTTATAGGTATTTTAAAGACGCGGCATAGAAACCGTGCTCTGTCGGAACGAATCGAACAGTAGACAATAGGGATCATCCGTATACCTGCGATTGTGATCTCTTGTAAAACCTTTCGTACTTTTTTATATACTTTATAATACAATAACCGAAAGTCTGAATTAATTAATATTGACGTTTGCACCTAAACATATACATGCTGGCATACACTCAATTGAAATTGAAACTTTTATAGCAGTTTGAATTTTTAATGAAGGCTTCATTTCCATTTTAAAAATGTTGAACCTTTTGGAAATATAAAATTCGGCCCAGAAGCTCACGCATTTGCCATTAAACGTGATAATTTTTGGATTGAGCACACAGAAATACTAGCTTCTGATGCTTCAAAGGAGACCAGAACTGCTCTTCTTGAAGAAAAATCTTTGGAAAATGATTTTTTTGAAGCAGAGGGGAGCACAATGTATGGATCAGGAATCACAGATTGAAAAAAATGTAAGTATAAGCTACAATTGTAAGGCTTAGTTTGCGCGTAACTTGACCCAAAACTTAAAACGCATTTTTCTCGAAACTAATTTTTTCGAGACTCTTGTCATGATATCTCAAGTTCAACTTAACGAATTTACTTGAAATTTGATGAGAGGCTTCTATATACATTACTCTTCTGCGCTAAATAAAACAATACTAAAAACTAAATTTTTATTATTTTTAAAAAAAATTAAAAACGTAAAAAAAACTGTTAAAAAATATTTTATTTCAAACAGCTGCTATATGCCGAAAAACCCCTGACTTCCTTAAAATTTGGAAGATAGCAGCATTTTTTTTTTGTTTTGGATACAGAATTATTTTTTTTCAGATTACTAGGAGGGTTACTATCATCATCCAGTAAATTTTTAATTTTTTCACTCCATTTTATTCTTGTATTTTTCAAACATTAGTAAATATTTGTTAAAATAATGGCTGGTGAAAATATTTTTTTGTTTTGGTTATTGCACCTGATTAGATACCTAAAATTCATGCGTCTAGACTAGAATACCCCATTAAATAATCGAAGAAAATATACTTGAAATATACCATTTAATATTAAATGGTTTTTAAATAATTATTTAATTATTACTATTATTTAATTATTTAATTACTTATCCAATTTGACGAAACCATTGTAACCGATAATTTTTTAGTTAATTCGGGATTATTCATCATATTAAGGTCCAAACAAAATAAAAAATTTTTGCACTTAACTTTTGGAAATTCTATAAGCAACTGTACAATTAATATCCATAGTTAGAAATTATTCAATTTTTAATGAATAGCTAAAAATACCATTACTGTAATATATATATATATTAGCAACCACACACTTAATTGTAAATTTTAAAATACTGACTAATTGATGTTCTAAAATCTTATTGATCCCCGATTCGAAAGAGTCTTTTTACGACTCTGTGTTGGGAAGAAGGTAATTCATCAATCACATCCTGCTACATAAGGTATATGTTTTCACAGTTTCTAAACAAGTTAAATCATTAAAAAATGTAACAGTTTTGATACGAGTTTCATTATCAATTTCTACATTAGAATCACTATGTATTGGCCCCGAAAAATCAACAATTCCCTAACTTCAGTAGCAAAGATAGGCAGGCCGAGTCACAATCATTAAAATCTTAAGATACCCCTGTATTTTGGATTAGGATGAGACGAGAAAAATAATTTCCTATATCCTACTCACAAGTCTTCCAGTATAGGTTACACTCATGACTCTTCTGCACCTGTAGAGACTAAAAATAGTCCTCACTCTTTTCCCGCTGATTTAACTGCTAACAAGAAATCCATTTTGTTCAGGGCAAATAAAATGTCATTTAAAAAAAAAAAGAATTTTTTCTAATACAAGCTAATAATAAAAATTTCTCCAGATGCAGAAAGTTTTTAATCGAGGGTTTTTATTCATTAAATAGGTTTTTTTGCCTTCATTTTAATTGGGGAAAGAGAAAAATGGTTAAATGGGGAAATTCGTTAAATAGGGGTCCAACTGCGTTTGAAAAATATTCATTTTGCCGAATGTAGGCGAATATATCTATTCATTAGGCTATTGTTCCACACATAAAATAGGTTTTTCCAAGATTTCAATCAAAATGCAATTGAAATGAGAAATTGCGAGAGAGGCATGTTTAACACTTTTAAAATGTATCTAGAATTCTGTTTAATTTGCGCAAATTGAATAATGTTTACTTTTAAAGAAAAAGTGGTACAGCTTCCAATAATTCCTTTGAAAAAAATTGCTGCACTCTTTTTTAGATTTAAATATCTAACCATATTATTAGGGTTTGCATCCTCGATATCCCGGTGTTTCTTCAAATGCCCGAATCCTGGGATTAAAATAAGCAATTCCGGGATTTTATTTTTATCTAAATTATATTTTGGGAAATATTTTTCCCATACAAATTTTCTAGGACTTGAATACCGAGGAAATATATATATTTTTAATGTAAAATATATACACCGCGCGCGCGAACTCTGTTTTTACACGAATTGGAAATAACACGGTTCACCAATTTCCTATTTTACACGAATTTTTTGTTTGGGTACGAATTCCCCCAATTTTTTCTGGAGTTAAGGTGAATATTCGAATTTTGTAATTTTTTTTTTATATTGTTGCACTCCAACTTGAACACAGCATTTTGTTCTTCAGTATAATTGTGTTTTGTGTAGAGGTGTACAGCTTTCGTAGCATCCAATGAATATTTTCAATAAAGTTCTAAAAGTTGATGTTCAAATGTTAATTTCAATTTGATGGTGAAATTTCCAATATTCTTCTTCATATTTAAAGCCGTTAATAACGAAATTCTTAATTTAAATCAAAGCCGATAATTGTACTAGACATATCTGACACATCTACTAATAACATGTTTGATCTAGTTCACAATAAACGTGCAAGCTTGTTATCAAGTAGTGATGAATAGTTGTTAGTGGTTTCATTCCTAATTTAAATTTAATTTTTATAAGTTGAATGTATATATTTATAGACAGAATTTTAGTTTACACTAATTTTAGTTTTTTTTTGTAATAAAAATAAAATGTTTTTTAAAAATATGTAGCTTGGATTTCATTCATAGATTTCATTTATGGTTTCATTATTACTTCCTCTGTACTGTTTCTTGGGAAAATAATTAGAACATTTTCATCTTACACGATTTTTTAAAGTAGAGGAAAATATCCCCAATTTTATATCATAAGTCACATGTATTTTTTTTAAACGTGATTTGTTTCCCACTCTTTTGTGAGATCAAATATCTCCTAGCATGATTGTATGTTTTAAAAATTGAAATTAAAATTTTCTTGGAAAAAAATAACACTATCAGATTAATCAGTCATAAATTTTTTTTAGAATTTAATTAGGATGTTCAATGGAAGCCTGAATAAATTTCGAAAACTTATTGAAAATGTACAAAGTTAGCTTAAATTTTAATCACTGAAAAAAGCAAAACTTGATAATATATCATTAATTGTGTCTAATTATCTTCTGAAATAGTGTTTTTTGTATTCCCTTTCTACAAAACATTAGATTATTTCATTCGATTCCCATTATTTGTTAATCAGATATACTGGGGAAATATCAGAGATATCTAGTATATCTCTCCCGTGAAAACTATTCATACCTCTTACAGTTCATAACACCACATGACGTGTTTGGACTGTTAATTTTGATCTATAAGCCAGCATACGGTCCCATAGACACCGTAATTTCCAAAATTTGGCCTTGAGTATTTCCTGAATTATTAGAGGATTTGCGTTGGATATTGTATTTAGAGGTTTCGTGATGAGAGGAATGGTAATATGTACCAATTTAATATGTTGCAATTCACTTCTGTTTGTGCCAATAGAAGTCTGTACCTTTAATTCATATATTTAGTAATAAAAAAAATCTTTATTTATGAGAAAAAAGTTAGTATTGTTAAAAGTAAAACATTTTGACGAGTATTGAATTTAAAAAATATCGCCAGATTATCAAATGATTCTTAAAATGTTGATTGATGCGTTTTTCTTAATTCCAACAGCACACAAAAACTTCAGAGAAAAATTTTACGAAATTTAAAATTGTTTGAATTAGGCCAACTTTTAGATGGATGAGATAATATTCTGCAACGGGAAATTTCTGCTCTTTAGAATTCAACCAACTTTGTTATTTAAGTTGTATAATTAATACATCAGTATCAGGTTTTAATTGTATTAAACCACTAGCATAGATATAATACAAATTAAGCAGCATTCATTCCATAAATTATTAGGTGTCGTACCTTCTCTTGTGGCAAATTTTTTCCCTCTGTTATCATTTTAATCCAGTGCATCTCAAACTTTAAATAAGACCCAAATTTCAATCGTTATTTTCATTGTTTTTCCCCCCACAACCCCCATTTTAAATATAAAATTAATAATAATATATTTTTGATTAAAGCTAAATGCCATTTTTAATTAGGCGCTGTACAAATTATTAACTAAGTGCTACAATTTATATATAATTATGTATGTGACAAACTCGAGGAATCGCTGGTGATTATTAAACGTGTTCTGAACTTATACTTTAGTTAAATTGATTATCAAATACGTTGTGCAATACTGATGCACTTATAAGTGTATTAAATCAGTTTACATATGTATTTTATTTCATATTATGTCAGAATGTATTTTTTTTTCTGTAAACTAATAATTTTTTTAAATAATCATTTGCTTTCGACTTTTCGATATGCTCCCTCACCACCTAGGGTTATCATGCCCCCCCCCTAGGAGTTGCACCCCACAGTTTGAGAAACGCTGTTTTAATCATTATTTCAAAAAAGAAGTAAATCATACCAGTTTTTTTGGCAAATAAAAAATTTTATTTTTTATTTTTTTGGAAAGACTAAATCAGCATGTTTTACTTTAATTTATCTTATTATTTTACATAAATTTTAAAGCAACAAATTTTCTATGCATTAAGTTATAAAACATAAAGGAGTCTACTTTTGAAATAAATTCAACAGTTTATTTTGAATAAAAGTAATAGTTAGATTAGAAAATGGAATGCAATCGAAATAGACTAGAAGGGATAAATTATAGCACAAAGAATCGCCAAGAATGCGCTTCACCTTATTCAGTGATTCATCCCTAGTAAACAGTGATACGTATTGAGAATGATTTATCGCAATTCTCTTAAACAATGCGACACATGTTATCCAAACAGTTTGTGGGGAAGGGCATTCTGAATATTCTCAGTAAATACAAAATTGCAATAATAACGTTTTAGAATTTTCATTTAAAAATTTTTGGTGCTTAAAACCTTTTTTATTACTTTTTTGTTAAATGTAGTATTTAATATCTGTCATGCAGCTTCACCGGATCACATTGTGGGATGCATCGGACTTCCTAAGAAGAATTTAACATCCGACCCACTTATTATTATAGATTTTTTCGGAGGTCAACAAACTTCTAGAGCGATTCATCACCATGCCCGAGGGGAATTGAAAATTTTAAATGGTTTGTTATTTCCAATTTATTTGCCCCCCCAAATGAAAATGTAATGCAATGTTTTTAAATATGGGCACGCCCCCCAGGGGGCGTATAACCCCATGGGGCGCGAGCATATCAAAAATTCGAAAAAAAAAAATTAGTTAAAAAAAAAAATAATTTACTGAAAAGAAGCAAAGCAAACTACATTCTGAAGTAATAAAAAATAAAATACTCATTTACACTGTTGCAATACACTTATTAATGTATCAGTACTGCACAATGTATTTGATAATTATTTAAACAATACTAAGTTAAGAACAAGTTTTATAATAACTATTGACACCAGCATGCCATAAAATTATATACAAACTTTAATACTTTTTTTCATAATTTGTACGGTTTATATTTAAAGTCGTATTGTAATTTTATCACGTCAAAGTATATTATTATTACATTCAATACATTGTTAATGTGAAAGGGGGTCGGAAATTTTTGAAACGTGGATCGAAAATATTTTAAGTTTGAGAAGCACTGATGTAATGTGATGAATTTACTCGATAATTTTGAATAAATAACTTTTTTGCACTAAAACACCTGCTCATTGATAAATTTTCCTTATTTGCGATACTTAGTTATTAATTGTTCTATCAGTTCAGATTTATGAAATGAATTTGCGCTTTTGAAACATTTATCCAGCTTTATGCAATAATAATATTTAGAAAAAAGGTGAACTATGTAGAGTAAAAAAAAAACCTTTATAAATTGTTATGTACCTGTCCAAAATTTTTTCTCAGCTAATATCTACTCAACAAAAAAACATTCTTACCAAGTTTCAAGCCTGTAGGTAAAATGGGAATTTTTATCGAGAACACTAATTTAACTCCCTTTGGGAAACTTTCTTCCCAAGACTTGTTCTTAGCCGATCTTTAATAAAAAAAGAAACTTACTTGTCTAATTTCAAGTCTAATAGTACAAAAATATTAATTATTCCATATATTGCTCCTATATTTGCTATCCTCTTGGTAGCTGATTTTCTCAAAACCGTTCTTCACTCATTTCTATTCAATTGATGTGAGACTAGAAATTGTCCCTTGCTTTCTAGAAATTATTATACGAGTCCCCCCCTTGACCGGATGCGGTGAAATTCCTTCGGTGGGGGAGTGTTAAGGGATTCCCGCGCTTTTCTGAGTTCAAGGAACGAACGAATTTCATGACTTGTAGAATTGCGCGACGAGGATTGTCTAATAAGATCCGAAATTCAAAGGACAGTAAATAGTCCGGCTCCAGGATTTTGGCGTGATGGGTTTTTTTTCTTGAATAAGGTTCCTCGAATTAATCTCTAAGAAAAGGTATGGATGTTTGAAAAATAAATATTTTTTGAAAGAAATTTCTGTTAGGAAATAAAGCATTGCATTATTTACAAAATAAATCAAAATAGTACAGCAAATTTTTGGGAAAAAAAGTAGTAGCTAATATTTTTTAACCAAGATATTACATTGCCCTTTAATTTAGCTGATGATCATCTAAATAATGATATGAGATGTGTGTGAAATAACTGTCTGATATTTATTTTTTATGCATTATCTAACACAGTATGCTTTTAATATAATACACATTTGGAACTAATTAAACTCTAATGGTATATTAATGAAAATTGGCTTTGCTATTTCGATAATATCTACATGTACTAATCTCAGAAGAATATGTAGGAGTTACATGACAAAAGTGAAAAAAATGAACTAATCACTTAATAATTAATCTGTATTAACTGTTTTAATTAGTCTATTCATTAAGGTCAATAATTATTTCTCTTTTCCGAAATAGTTTTTTCTCTCTTTACGATAACACATATTAAAACATATTTAAGTTATTAGTTGCAGTCTAGATGATGGTTTTGTTAATTGTGTGTCTGACTAATTCTAAGAATCCAAACTAAAGGAAAAAAGATATATTTCATTATTTTTTTTTCAAATATATTTAGAACACACAAAAAATTTATATATATATATATATATATATATATATATATATATATAAAACTTAAGTTTATAACAAAAAAAATGAAAAAAAATAATAGTAGCAACACAGAATTAAAAATTCCAACCTGGAAGAAATCAAGATTAAAAAAGTTTTATATTGATCTGTGAGTTTAAAAGGCATAAATATGAATGACTAATTGAAGATCTATGGTATATTAACATGTATAAAATTGTTTTAAGATATTTGATAAAAATTATTTAAATACATTTGTAAAAATAACTTAGAAAAACTTTTTCCGGAGATTCTTGTGAAAAATGCTTATATTAATAACATATTTTGCCTGTATATAGCTCAGACGTCTCTACAGAGGGTCAACTAGAATTTTGAAAACTTGTCATTATTTCATTACCACCAATCTAATAATTATTGCTTTTTCTAAAATTGCTCCCTCTGTTGTCGTAAAATATGGATAAACCAATTCTAAGTTATATAATTTCGAAATTTAGTTGAGCTCCTGTACGATGAGGTCTGGTTATTCAGAAAATATTAGTGTATAATAGAAGATTTAAAAAAGGAGAACATATATGGAAAACAAATTATTTAGTTATTTTTCCGAAATATTGTGGTAAATACATTTTTGTCAAAATGTCCAAACAATTTATATACATGTATTCTAATCTAATAATTAAATATCATGAAAATATCATTTATGCGTTTAAAATCACTTCGAACGTAGTCGATTACATTTAAACAATGTTTTGTGACCAGTCAACCATCCCCTGCAATTTGTTTGTACACTGGCCTACAGGAAAAGGAAGAAATACTATATATATATGTAATTATTACCAAATAGAATACACTAATACCAATTAGTAATATATAACGATAAAATTTAATACTCTACATACTGTAAAGGATTTAAAATCTTGTAATAAAACTAGATGATAAAACTTGTCTTGTGAACACAGTATCAAGTTAATGCTTCCCGCCAATACAAAGGCAGTATTAGCAGGATCGCCTAAAAGTAAGATTAGTAAATTAAGATAAAATAAAAGTAAGTCTATCAATATTGAAAAAAATTATATATATATCCAGTTTATTGTACATGTAGATACACTTAAACGTAAACATGGACATTTAAAGCATAAATGAGACATACCAGCATTACGAGGACTAGACGCGGCAAAGACGGATTTTTCAGAATCTCGGGTCTTTATATGAAGCAGAAAATGGATGTTTCAACTCTGATGACTTCGTTGGACGGAGTTTGTGATTGGTGGAAAGACATGGTACGAAAATATCTCATGTAAGGTTACTTTAAATACGCTGAAGTTTTAATTTTTAAGAGATACATTTACGATTATTCCCATTGTAGACGGGTAGCTTATGGTCAGTATTACATTTGAGTTGAAGCTTTCTTTAAGAAATCACCGCAGAATATGACACTTTTAAATTAAAAAGTTTTTCTAAGTACATTTGCCTATTTGAAAGGTTTTCGTTTTTTTCTGTTGAAAATTGATGACTTTAATGTTTCATACATTATGGCCGACAAAGAGTTTAAATTTTACATGTTTTCATAACAAACACAGCATAAAGAATTTATAGAAACAATGTAGTTTTTCAGGGCAAAAGATATGTATAATTATTCCAAATATATATGTATGTAATAATTTCTTTAAGTTTCTAAACAATTTTTTAAAAATTTTATTGGTCCTGGCCTTCAGTACTCACGCGTAAGCAATTATTACTTGCCCCCTTGGCGGGATTTAATCGTAATCGTATCTCTTGAAAGTTAAAGATATGTTTCCACCAATTATAACCTCCGTACATGGAAGTCACGCGAATGCAAGACTTCCAATTGCCACTTCATATAAATAGCAAGGATTCTGAAAACTCTTTGTCTTTGTAACGTGTAACTAGCTACAACATGTTTTTCTTTTTTATCTTTGTCTTCAATATGTGAAACGTCGCCGCTGCTTATTGTAACTGATATTTGACTGTGTTAATCGCCGTTTTATTTTTGTCCGAACAACAGTACTGAAATCATCTGTCAATGTGATATATTGAGTATTGAGATGCAGTTCTACTTCACTGTTTCCAATATCCAGCAGTTGGTTAGAAAATATTTCTGCCGATTGACCAGCTTGCAATTGAACTCACGTGTTTATGGTCAATCGAAGTGTTTCAACATTTCGCCGTGAAAACGATTGTTTTCAGTTTACGCTAATCTCGTGATCAAAAGTAGAGCGAGGAACGAAGCTTGCAATGTCTTTCACAAATAACCTGGAAGTAATAGGACAGCATCAGCAAATATTTTCTCCTTGTCGTTTAAATCTTACGAAGTTTAATGTAAGGCTTCGAGTAAATGTTTATGGGCCATTGCTGATTATGATTGAATACCTTTGCAATACCGTAGCCAGTCCACTCTTTTTTTAATATTACACATTGCGTCATATTTTTCATGAATGTCTATTGGAACCTGGAATGCCAAATGTGCATTTGTCCACTAATTAACAAAGGGGAAGAAATGCCTGAAGATTCAATTGCCGATGCAATTTTCTGTTGGTCACATTTTCGTAAGGCTACGCCTGAAAGTTTAGTAGTTATAGGGAATAAAAATACGGACATGGGGAGTGAAACGCAAAGCGATTGGCCCTCATTAAAGCAATATCCAGAAAAATTGAGGGGTTTTCTGAAATCCGAATCCAGATTTCGGCTCCCCATCCCGAGAGCCACCTAGTGCCTACCTTTGGCACTCTTGTTCCTTCAAGCTCCGACCCTGAAGGGACGGGCAGTACCCTCATCTGGCAAAGTTAGTGGAGTTTCTAAAGTCCGATTTCAGATTCTTGTTCACCAGCCAGGAAAACACCGGGAAAACAATTTGCACACTCCGAGAATTCTAAGGTAAGCCTCTGCCATGGTGCGCTTAAAATACTGTCATCTGGCATTATTTAACATGGAAATTTCTCGAATTGGATTGAATCGGTCATCTCAAAATACGTCAAGGATCCACTTTTTGCGGCCATACATTTTAAAGTTAGATTGACACCGCTGCTCGTGCATATTACGGTTGTCTAGTATTATTTTATAAAGTTACCAGAACACCTAAAATCCGATTTCTGATTCTCCTCCTCCACTTCGAAACACACACGGGTCTCAATTTCAGTGCCCTAGCACTGTGCAAATTCAGCCGTTAGAAGGAATGAATATTCGTAAGTGGGTCTCGAACGCGAAGACATTCCACCTAATTTCGGCAATATCCTACAAATTTAGGAGAGTTTCTGACACTTGATTTCAGATTCTCTTTTTAAACCCCTAGAAGCAACCGCGGACTACTTTTGGCTCCCCCGAGTATGCAAGTTCAGTATCAGCAAAGGGCATTATGGTCGTCCGGTATTATCCAGCAAAGTTATAGGAATTTCTAATATGTGGTTTCGGATTCTCATTCACTATCCCGAAAATGATTAGAAAAGTACTTTACTCCCTTCAAGACATTTGAGGAAAGCTCTTGTAATGGTTCGTGTAAGCAGTCGTTCAGGATTATTCGGCAAATTTGAGACAATTTCTTATATCGGATATCAGAATCAAATTACCCGTCTCAAATACGTCTGTGATGAAGTTTTCTAACTTCAAGGCTTCTAAGGTATGCCAATGCCAGTGTTTGTCTAAAAAAGGTCACCCGGCAATATCCGGCAAAATTGTGACAGTTTCTCCAATGGGTTTTCAGATTGAAATTGCCCGTTTTTAAACACGCCAGGGACCATGTTTTCACGCTAGATGGCTTTAAGGTAATGCCTTGCCGGGAAGTGTCTAAGCTTATGGTCATACGGCACGGTCCGGCAAAGTTACGGGTATTTTGAAGATTGACTTCCAAATTCAGATTTCCGCCACGAAATACACCAGGCACTAACTTTTCAAGCACCTCTGTTCAAAAAATCGGCTTCCACAGGAACATACGCATTCCGACATTTTGCAAATTTTGACGTTTCCCGGATTCTACGCATTTCCGGCAGTAAAAAAAATGACTTCAAAAGTTGAAATAAAAACTATCCTATATTTTAAGTTGGGCGAAATGATACACAATATGCAAAATTATGTCAGAATCGGTTGAGTAGTTTCGGAGTTCATCGCGTTCAAACATTGTGGCACGTAATTTTTAAGAAGATAAAAACTGCTGTTTGTAAAAAATGCAACATCATGAATAAATCATCAGAATTGAAAGAAATTTATTGCTAAAACGACTGGTATTAGTAGAAATAAACGACGAGATTTTCAAAGCAGAAAAAAAACAATATTCAGTGTCCGAAATCAGTATTTTATGTAGCCTCCAGGCGCTGCAATAAGTGTTGCTACACGACGTGGCATGGAGTCAAACAGATTTTGAATGTCTGCTTGTGGAAGAGAATTCCATATTGTTTGTATGCGCAGCAAACGTTCGTTTTTAGAAGCTGTAGGACGCGGATCAACCAACACCCACACGTGCTCAATAGGCGACATATCCGGCAAATAAGCAGACTAAGGAAGAAGTTGCATGTGTTGGGCTGAACAGAAGCCTCGAACAGTCTTTGCATCATGTGGTCGTGCATTATCCTTCTGAAAGATAGCTCCAGGATGCATTGGAGTAAGAGAACGACTGTAGCATTTCACGGACATACCTGTTGCTATTGAGGATACCCTGAATTCGTAGTGAATTGAATCGTAAATTATGCGAAATCGCATCCCAAACCAAATCTCCGGATGTTAGGCCACTTTGTCATTCGATAATGCAATCTGGAAGGCAGCGTTCACCGGCATAGCGTCTAACACGAATACGGTCATCATGGTCCAACGAATTGAAGCGTGATTAATCTGAAAAACAAATTCGTATCAATCAATTTTCCAGGATCTGGGCTCATAAGCCCATTGCAGACGCGACCGCTGAGAGTTTGCCGTGTTAGGGATCCTGTATAAAGGCAACCTTGCACGTAATCCACGATGCAGCAGTCGTCCATGAATTGACGAAGCCGACATTAGTATACCTGTAGTAGTTGACCAACATGTTGCCAACTGCTTGGAGGAAGCTTTACGGTCATTCACCGCCATGCGGAGCAGGTGTAGATGGTCGCACGCTGACGTCACCTTCTGTCTTCCACTGCCAGTTTTCGAGTTGCTCGGTGCTCGTCGGTCACCTGCTTCCAAATTCAGCGTCACTGTGGAACCGTTCCAGCTGCACACGAGCTCCTACTGTGCGATAGGAAAATCCTCATTTCGAAGGCTGATAATCCTTCCCCGTTGAAACTCTGTAAGTTGTTGGAATTTCTCCTTATTTCTTCTTGAAGGCATTCTTTGGTCTCATTAAACGTTCGCCACTAACAGAATAATAACTAACTATTTTCAACGTCCCAGTACAGCCCTCTATTTATACGCTTTCAGCATCAATTCAGAGGGCGCTGCGCATGCCACGCATAAAAGTGGCTTTGAAATTTTACTGTCTTACGTAACCTCGTATAATTGATATTTGCTACAAGGTTCATTTAATTCTGATGATCCCTTCATGGTGTTGCATTTTTTACAAACAGAAGTATATATATATATATATATATATATATATACTTCTGTTATATATATATAGCTGTCTTTTGCTTAAAAGTGCAAAATATTAAGCTTAATTGTTTTCAATCATGATTTCTTGCGCTAATATGTATAAATTTTCTGCCGAAAGGGAAGGTTAGGATCGCGTACACACACACACACACACACACACACACACACACACACACACACACACACACACACACACACACACACACACACACACACACACACACACACACACACACACACACACACACACAAACAAACACAACACACAGCACGACCACACAGCAAGATACAAACTTTTTCACCCCTCTAATTCAAAGATAACTTAGAAAAATACTTAATAGTTTCCCATTTTGGTGCAATAATCATGCATGCATTGATTTTTGTTCTTAGTTCTTCACCTTAGATTCTAAGCTTCTATCGATTTGTAGAGTATTTAATCTATATTCATCATGCCTTTATTATATACATATACCCTATCTTTTACCCATCTCGCTTTGCTGGGTATTTTGTGATGTTCTATGGCTATATAATGTTTATATTTTTTTCTTTTTAAGTAATTGAAATCTAGGTCAACATTTAGCTTTCTATTGTGTCGAAAAACATTATCATTGCCTTCTAATCTTGAATTCAAAAGAACAGGACTTCAATTATTAAAACGGAGATATATATATATTTGTTCCTCCATACCCCCACCCTCAGGATCTATACCCACATTTTCACAAAATTTCAATGAACGAATTCTTTGCTCAACCAAAATAGCATGGTTTCATAATTTTAAATATGTGTGTCTAACAATTTAAAATTGGTGATTCTTTTATGTATACTCCCCATTTTGTCCTTGTAACCTTCTGCAAACTCCCTTATGAGTCTGAAACCCATTCTTAGACAATCTCTACTCTACAAAATGATCCTTTTTTTACCATCCCTTCCCCAGTAAACCTTTTGGCAATCAATTCCCGGCATACCACCATCCTTAAGGGATCTTTACTCATCAAAAGAAACATGCTTTCTAAATTTCATGTTTTGTCATGATGTAAATGAATATGTGAAATTTTCGTTTTCATTCCTATGTAAAGAACAGATGTATAAGTGTATGCGTATATGAATATATGCATGTATGAATTCGAGATAAATAATGCTATTAGCTTTGACTGCAAGATATATTATTTAAAAAAAGAAAAATGAGCTATGTCTTAGCAGTAAATTTATGGGTTGTTTTAAGCTTTGAAAGCTATAAATGAAATGCCCCCTTATAATCAAAATTATGTTAATCAGTACATAAAATACGTTACATCTTCTCTTTTCAACTTACATTGTTTTTTTTTTTTTATTATTACTTAAAGCCTTGAAGAGGATTTTTGTACACTATTATTAATTTTTCAAAAGATTGGCGACATTTTTTTGATTTATTATTATATCTTTATAATACTGAAAATTGAATGTGTATGTTAGTTTAATAACTACAATTTTAATAACAAAAATATGTTGATTTTGCATTAATGAATAAAAGATCTTTAGAAATTGTAAAAAAATAAAATATATTTATCAACTTTAAACGCAGAATACATCGATAGTATCTTTTGTTTTTATATTAATATTCAAGAATTTCTTTTGTAAGATTTTTTAAAGATAATAACAGTATTGAGTAACTAATTAAAAATGAAATTGATATACAAGAAAAAATGGATCAGTTTTAAGTACCTCTTTAGATTTTTAAATTATGCAAATATGTCCTTTTATCCAAGACGAGAAAGGTAAGTGCAAAGTGCAATTATTTATAATGGGCGATCAAAACATAAAGTGAAGGTAGGAAAACAAATAACTAGACAAGTTATGTAAAAAAAACTTTAATATGTTTTTGATAATTATGAAGCTACACACTTTTTTTAAAAAAATAAAAAAGAAACATTCTCGTCAACAAATTTGATTAAACACTAATAATCAGAAACTTTAAGTGGTTGATATTTTGATACTTATCTGCAGATATTAATAACCCACTCAAAATTTAAGAAGGAGCACCTACGCAAAAATTGTACAGTAAGAATGCAATTTCTTATACTGTTTTCTAACATGGACATTAGATTGACTGGAAGTCATTTCTTTTAGTATCCCTTCTCTTCTTTCAAAAAGTTAGGTTGTTTGGTTTTAACCTCTTGACTCAGTGCATCTGAAACTTTGAATGCTTGCGATCCAATATCCTGTCATAATTTTCTTCGCGCCTCCCGCATTAAAACACTAACAATGTATTGAATTCAGTAATAATGTACTTTGACGTAATTCTATAATGTTAATTTAATTACAAACCGTATAAATTATAAAGATAAGTGTTAATTCTTGCATATAATTTTACATATGACAAGCCCATTGGGTCACTGGTTATTATTAATCTTGTTCTTAACTTAGTTTTGTTAAAGTAATTATCAAACACAGCGTGCTGTACCGATACATTTACATGTGTATTGTATCTGTGTAAATGCATATTTTATTTTTTTATTATGTCAGAATGTATTTTGTTTTGATTCCTTTCAGCAAATTAATAATATTTTTAAATAAAGTTTTATTTGCGACTTTTCGATATGCTCGCTCCTCCCTTGATGGGTTATTACGCCCTTTAGGGCGTGCCTCACAGTTTGAGAAATGCTGCCTTAACTGGTTTTAACTCAGGGTGTATATACGTCTCGCTCAACCGGTGCGTTAAAGGCCTAGAACGCATATATGTGTCTTTCTGAAATACGATCCTTTTCTGTAGATTGATAACAGTAAAACTGTTCCAAAGGTTTCGGAAAACAGTAAAATGACCTTAAGAGTGTTTGCAAAGAATTTGCTTTTTTCAGAGAAAATTTGCTTGTTTATTTCTTTTCTCCCCCAATACATCACGTATGTGTGCCTTGGTAAAAAATGGTGACACTGGCCACCGAATCACGTAACTTTTAATCGGAAGTTAAGGGGTTAAGGTATCTGACTACCCTAAAATAATGATTTTCTTAAAAAATCGACAATTTTTTTTTATTATTTTATTTTATAGGCCATCTTATTAGCTTAATAAAAATACCAAGTCTTTTACTTTCCATTCTCTAGAACAAAAACTACAAGTGTTTTAATAAAAGAAGATACCATAACTTTACATAAGATGTCAAGCTTTAAAATGAATTTTACTCGAAATGTGTTTTTTTCGAAACATTCAAACGGGGATAGCGATTGCTCAAAAAGCTTTTATAATAAATTGCTGAAATTTTGTGTGTATGTTCTGTATAACAGTAGAATTGTTTTAACCTTCAGATTTATCAATCACTGTGTTTTATTACAAAATGTACAGTTCTTTATGAGAATATAATCACTGCTTCTCTAAGCAATGTCATATAATAGCTAAGATAAAGTGGTAAAGTTTTTGTAAAAATTAAAATATCTCTTATCCTGTTCCTTTCAAAAAGAAATAGCAAAATAATACATCAAAATTGAAAAATTTAGAGTTTGTTCATTTACTATTTGTACAGAGCGGTCCTAGTTTATGTAATTTTTTGTCAATTTTTACCCGTTTTTTCCCATTTTAGTAGTAATAATTTATTTTTCTCTTCTTAATTCTAGCCTTTTCTTCTTAAAATGTACTAAATAAATCTAAAAAGCACAAAAAATTCTCCATATCTCCTTTTTTTTAAAAAAAAAAATTGTCGCAAGTAGTCGGATACCTTAAAGTAGAATTGAAGTTTTGTTATTCATTTTAGGTAGAAAGTTTACAACACGCGCCCGCTATTGCAAATATTTTTTTTTTTACGTTTTGGAGTTATGTTTCATAATTATATATTCGATCCTTATTTCAGTTATTTCTTGGAAGTGAAAGAATTATCGATTTGCTGAATTAGGACTTTATTTTTTTTAAATAGGGAGTTATTTAGCATATTTTTCAATATTTATCGGGGAAAAAATCTAGGACGCTGATAATCTTTGGGAAAATGATTAGTGATTTCTTTTTATTTGCTAATAATCTTAAAAATTAATTTTTGCTGCAAAATCTAAAATTGTTTTTCTATTTGTCTGTTATTATAATGAAATATATTTCATTTGAAAAAGCTGAAACAAAAAATCACCTATGCAATATGAAGTACGACACAGGTTTACTCGAACAAAAATTAAAATACACGCTACTGGATGATAAAGCTCCTTCTAACAATATTCTCATTAAATTATACCAAAAATGAATTAATGTAGTATGAAATTTAATATTAATACAGGGAATTCATTGATAAATGATCCACATAAATTCATTAGAAGGGAAATTTCAATGTAGAAAAATACTACGACATTTGCGTTAATATTAATTGTATTAGTCTTAAGCTCTGCACATTCCAGAAAACACAAAAATGCTTTTGTTCATCATGAGTAGTCACAAATCTCCACTCATGAGAGCTGTAGTTATTAATATCTTGAAAAGTGTGTTACATTTGAAAGATTTTTTAAAAGATAAGGGGAAATATATAAGCCAATAGCAACTAAATCGAGTTTTTTTAGAATTAAATCAATTTTTTTTTTAACTAAGCTAACAGTTTGTAATTTGGAAAACTTGATAATTGATTAAGTATTGAGTAAAGTTGAACTAAATAAACCCAACAACTTAAGGAAAAAACCATGAGAAATTTAACGCTCTCATAATAAATAAAAACACCCCTGCGAATGAATGTTATTTGTTGTTATTGTTGTCTTGTCCAACTAGTGCACATAAAAAAATGTCGCCTATGGCGTCCAAAACGGCCCTTGCTAAGCCGATGACCTTTGCAGAATAAATCAGTTGATGGTCCATGGGGTTTAGAGGGGCGTAAACTCTACATGGGGTCCATGTAGAGTTCAGCCAATGAAGAAGGACAATTAAAGATATGATTAGGAGAAATTTGAATGTCAGGACAGTGAGGACAAGTATTATAACTTCCGTGGACATCAAGAGATATTTACATCTTTTTAAAGTGTCTTGTACATAGTCTGGTTTGTCTTGTACATAGATGGCTGAAATTACGTGGTTGCAGAAAGTTATTTAATATAATGTATTTAAGCAAACTATAATTCTATTATTCTATTTCCTGTTAAGCATCTTAAATTCCTTAATGACTCATTTTTCTGAAAAATAATTGGAATTTTAATTAGATTAGTATTTTTTTTTTGAAGATTAAAAAAATAACGTATTGGATTTCGACTACAAAACAAAGGAATATTTTGTTATTGTTGCAAAATTTCACAGCCTTTACATAATAAGTTTATTTCTATGAATGATATGTAAGCATAAGGATTCTTATTTTTCAACTATTTAAATACCGAAAAATGAACTATACACCATACATTAAGAAAAGAAACACGTAAATCAAATTCAATTTACGGTCGCATTTAGAAAATAGGAATTATAGAAATCTTCAGTCTCTTTTTTTAATTTCCCTACTAATTATATTATTTTAAATGAATAATTAAGTTTATTATTCGAAGCATTTACTAAAGTGGGGAGTATTTTTATTTCTTTCCTATTTAAAAAAAAGTCATCGAAACATTTATGATTTGTAAAAATTCAATATTCACAAATGATAAAGAATGTAACTTCATATTTTGCTGAAAAAAGAATTATAATTAAATTAGAAAATGACCTTAATAATAGAATGATTTCTTGAAACTTTTCCGTTTATGATCTTTGTAATTCCATTAACATTCAAGGAATAAATTTGTTCTCTAAATCTTTCTTTGTAACAATTGCGCTTAAATTAATCACTTTAAATAAATTATTTGATTTATTTTATAGATTAATAAGAATTGTTATTATCATTATTGTTACCTTCGAATGAATTTAATCTTTTACAGAATATAATGTTTAACAACATCGAATTCAAACATTAAAATTCAATATTTTTTACACCAAAGCTGCTTTAAAACCTTTCTGCTCACACTATTAATGGCTATAGCTCTTACCTTTGCTCAAAAATGTCAGCAAGGAAGTTAAAAGTTTGTAATTTTATTTTAAATATTCGTTAAATTTTGACAAATCTGATTTGATTAATAGGTCAAATTAAAATGTAAATGTCAGTAAATGTATGCGTCTGTATGTTATATGAGTGTCAGATATAATGGAATACCATTTAAATATCTAAAAATAACTTTATTGGTTTTTGATGAAAATCTCTAAAATCATATTGGATATATAATAAAAACGCTTGTAAGAAATTATCATTTGTAAAAAAATATTTGTTTTCTTTGTTATAAACAATTTATTATAAGAAAATGATAAATGGAGTGTATTATGGAATAGATGGTTTAGGTCATTGAAAAGTAGTTAAGACTTCATAAAATGTAGTTATTCTTAAAAGTACATAAAAGTCACTTCTGTTTCGAGTCTATTTAATCTTTCTCTCCTCTTCTTCAACAAAGTGAGCCCATGATTGAACCCACAATTAGATGAGCTGAAGCATTCAATCCAAATTTCCTTTCGCTGATCTACGGAGAATTTTCCGTTACAAAAGATACATTCAGCATCTTTATTTTCTGATTCTTTAGCTGATGGAACGAAAACTATTAAAATGATACATCAGAATAGAATGATCCATTTCTGCCAACATTGGAGTCATCTCTAGTAGGCCTAGGTCTAGAAGATTGGTTTAAGTTTGAATTCTTAACAAAGGGTCTTTTAATGTTGTTTTGGAGCCTCTGGTTCCTTCTTTTTATCATTTTCTTTTAGTTTATCATCTAACTCTGTTTTATATGAGACACACGTTATCATAGAAGACGATCAATCTTTCCTGCATTTATATTTCATTTTTGCTTTCCTTGGGGTTTTAGTGATATTTCTATGGGGAGGACAGAATTTGGTGACTTAGACATATCAGAGATAACCATATCAGGGCTCTTGGAAGAATAAAACTGGTATAAACCAGACCTTGTTGACGAATAATGAATATGACCATTTGGTGGCTCCATTACCTGAGGCCTTGGAGCAATGAGTATAGAAACAATAAAATCTGGTTAACCAGTGAATACCAGTTGCTTTGAAGCTGTTTACAGTTACGTCCTGTTCTAAACTACTGAATAATTTACAAATAACTGAAAAAGTATGTTTTGTTTCCATTCCAATGCACTCAGCCTTTATAAAAGAGGCTATTCACATAAATAAATACTTTGTCATCAATATTACACTAGAAAGTCATTTTTGAACTTTATATTTATGCAGTCTATTTTGTCGAGTATATGGAACACAATATATACATTTACGTAGGGTATTATGGAATACCAAGTACTTCATAATGCTCGACAAGCCATGTAGGAAAATGAACCTTTAAACGGAAAGATAAAACATTGTCAGCTAAAAGATGACCAAAATATTAACTTAAATTAACTCAGTGGCACGACAGCTCACGAGGGCTAAGGTCAACTGTTCTGAACTCAGTATACGCGACCTTGGCCCCTGAGGTGCATGAGCAGATGTTCCGGTCAGGTCGTCAGTCTGACGTGAAACCCCCAGTGTTAAGTTCTCAAGCACGCTTGGTACTCATTTATTGACCCACGGAAGAGATGAAAGGCTGAGTCAACCTTGTCCAACCAGGGTTTTGAACCTCGTGCCTGTGGTGACCAAAATATTACAGACTACTACTTTTTTTAGTGTACATTATGCTTAACTTAAATGTTCACGTTCCATGCCTATTAATAGGTTAAAATTTTTGAAACCTTACCTGCAAACCTTTGTAAAATCGCAAAACGCACTTTATTCTGCAGCGAGTAGTATGGCAGCAACAAGTGATCAACTCTCACTGCAATGCGTCAAGAGAATCTTTCTTCTGCAGTTTAATGTTTCCCCACACATTAGCAGCTCTTTACAGAGCCTAAACCTCAGTATTTCATATTAGCCGGCTATTCCATAATACCCGAATCTCATCTATATTTAATTTTTAGATTCATCATGCAATGAGATATTCTTTAAAAGAAGTGCTTTTTAAAATACCTCTGCCCTACAATTATTAAAGTACACACATGGAATTTGATTTACAAGTATGTCGAACTATACATAAGAGGAGATGGTATGGTTGGGATAAAATTATTGATATTCTTAAAATTACTTTTTTAGGAATTCTAATTGAAAATTCCTTACAAAATGTATAAATTATAAATTAAACTATTTTTAAAAGGTAAAGTTTGTTTTAAATCAAGAATGCAACCAAATTTCATTACTTGTATTAATAGCAATAGTTATAAAAATATCAAAACATTTGTCACACTCGAAAAAACCCTAAGCATTTTAAAGGAAGATATACTAGTTGCTTTTTCTTTCTGAGAGATATCAGCTAATAGTTTTCATTTCTAATAGGAATGTGTGTTAAAACAACATAAAATTTGTCATAACTCTAGGTTTTTTAACTTGAAGCTTTCTAATTTATGAGATTAGTGGAAAATATGAAAAAAAAATATATGCTAAAAATTTTGATTTTATTTTTTAATCAATTTTAACGATTGGATTGTACTGGGTTTCTTAATTATAAAATTAAAACAAACCAACATTTGCTAGAGCTCTAATGTAGAATAACGCTTTGAGGTGTGTGAATAAAATATCGGCATATAATAATTATTATACAAGCTGAAATTAATTGTTATTTCCATAAAATATAAGTCAAACTTACAGAACTAGTGCTTTTATAAGAAAATAAATTTTCTGAAGTTTATGTTTCTAGATGTTTGATTTTATGCGAATTCGAGTTCTGGAAGAATTGAGTAAACAACATCCGGTTTGCAACACGATAATTATCCTTTAGAATTTAAACAATTGCTGTTTGTTCTTATTAAAACCTTATTTCAAAAAGCTTTGAATTTAAAGTACCTCCAACATTTGAATTGAAAATGGCTTTAATTGGCTGTTACCGTCCATTTCCATTTATAAAAATTCAGATTTCACAATAATTCGCAACAATTCGGAATTCCCCTCCTTAATTTCAATTTGGATATGGTTAAATGTAATTATGTTTAATATTAATTAACTTGAGGTACAATATTCACAAAGAATATTAATGTAGATATTTAATAACTGGTAAACAATAAAAAAGAAGAAAACTCTGAGAGAGGTTTCTCAATAATTTTAACTAAAGTAAGTTTTGTATAGTCATGCATGTACATACACACCTATACAAGTGGTTATCAAAATAATGGAGACACCTTAGATTTATAAAGTATCCCTAATTAGTTAAGTGCAGTACTGTCTTTGGCTTGTTATACAGCTTGGCCTCGCTTAAGAATCGATTCATACAAGTTCTGAATAGTGTTCAGAGTAATATAGTACCATTGTCCATGCACATATTGTGAAAGTACGGGAGAGATACTGATGGAGGATATTGATTCCATATTGAACGCTCTAAAATATACCATAACGATTCAATTATATTGAGATCAGTTGACGGAGTGGAGAAGGTAGATGTTTAACTTCATCCTCCTGTTTATCAAAACATGATTGGACAAGTATAGGGGGAACATTATCATCCTGGAAAATTCCATTTCCTGCAAGAACCAAAGTTTGCATCAAAGGTTGGACCTGGTGAGATAACATTTCCTATACTTTTCCCAGTGTTTCTTCGGTTCGAGGGTTACAATAGGTCAAGAAGGAAACATATCATGAATAAATACACCTCCATGCTAGACAGTTGGAAGGAGACAATCACGATCATACATTTGTGCTTCCAAGTGTGAAAGAGGATCCTTTGAACCATATTACTTTATTCCACTTATCAATAACCTCTTCGGGACGGGTGGCGCAAATATGCATTCTTTCCGGACGCATCTCATGGCCGGGTGGGGCAAATATGACTTTTCAGCTGGAACGTTTTTTAATGAATACTAGATGGCACCCTATGTCCATTATGTTGAAATCGAACGTAGCTAGAGTAACCTGACCTTTAATTAGTTTTTATTCTGCCTGGATTTGATATTTTGCATATCAGCTTTGTCGGGGGAGGAGCTAATCGAAATGTAAACAAATAGCTCGTAAAATTTCAACTTCGCGTTTCTTATAACTCTCCCAATGCTTTTTAATTTTATTTTCCTTAACAGTATGAAGTGTCTTAGCGTTTAAGCGTCAGTTCTGTTACAGTTTTTGTTGTTTTGGATATATTTCGCGTACTTTTCTTATTTCAAAAACCTTGATTTCAGATTATTATTTGATTGTTTTGAAAAGCTTTTCCCTAACCTTAATATGAACCAAAAGGGTGAAAAAACCAAAGTATATAGTAACAAACCGTGTGTAAATAAATAAAAACGTAAAAAACATTTTATGCTTGCTAATCATACAATGTAGGACTTAGCGATTCTCCATGCTTCGAGATTTTCCACACTCGATCTTCATTTTAATTTTGCGATTTCTTTTTGTAAATAATCTTTGTCATAATTTTTTTATTAATTTGATAGTTTATTAATATGTTTCGTCAAAGAAAAGTTTGGTAAATATTGAATAGCGCTTACAAAATTTATTTCCCAATGTAAGTGATATTTTTATAAATTCCATATAGTAAATTAAAAGAAAAACGTTATTACAATCTAGTTTTAATGTAACAGACAACTTATGTAGTAATCTAAAGGGTACCAAAAATTACGACATTAGGACTGAAATTTTATTATTTATGTTTTTTTTTCTTAAGTTAGGCTTAGCGACGAAAACTCCCCTTCCTGAAGTGCAAAACCTTACTCATTCACCCTGTCCCTAGCGAGCGTCTCTAGAAAATAGCCCTGTCCTAAGAGGATAAACCACATTTTGTGAGTGTGACACCACTGTAGACGACATTTGGCATTAATATCTGAGATAAGTAGGTTAAGAATCGCTGCTCTGCCGTAAATATTCTGTTTATGAATGAAGGTGTCTTCTAACTGCAATCAATGACACAGGAAAATACAGATGCTGATTGAGCTACGCGATCACTTTTTCTGCAAGTTGATCACTTTTAAGACATTACAATCCGATTCAATACCAATCTGTCTGTTCTGCATAGTTTCGATTTTCGTTCGCTATTTTGCTTTGCTGAGATTACCTGTGTGTATGCTGTCATATCTTTATACACCGTACCACTAGAATCTCCTAAACATTTGGATATTTTGGTTCTGCTTTTTCCTTTTAGACGGGCTCCTGCAATTTAGCCTTTTTGAAAATCTGAGAGGTTAGAAAATTTAAGCTCTTCTAGTAATGTCCCGGAAATTTTTGATCATTAATTTTTTTCAAATAATGGAATCTTATCAAAATAGGATTGCAATACATTCATTGTTCACTCAATTACCTTTAGGAGCACCCATTTGCATTATTCGTGCAAATTAAGTAAACCTAGTTACGTATCAACTATTTGAACAATTTAGCAGTATAGTGCTTGCTTCAAAATATTTTATGGAACTTTGCGTCTTTTAAATAAAATCACTATTAGGAGCCCGGATTTAAAAGCATTATGTTTTGGAAACAATAGGAAAATTATTTCAAAGAATAATTTCTTTTACTCTGCGGTTACTGAATTTAAATATTCGATTAAGATAAATTTACATTTTGTGTGCATATCAAAACCATAGTTCAAAAAATTCTACTTGTTTTTCATATTATTTTTATTATAAAATAAAACATTTCTCCTTTAAATATATCTGAAAAACGCACTTCATCTGTATAAAGTACAGAAAATTATTTAGTTAAAATAATATTTAGCATTAATTCTTTTAACTCAATGAAAAGCTCTAAATTTTAAAACAGCGTTTGGTTTAACATAAATTAAATAAACACTCATACAAGATTCAAAATGCAACTCTAAACATAAATTACGAGGTTATTCATGAAGTCAAATAGGGAACATAAAATAATCACTATTGTTTTTGAAATGATACTTTTAGCAATTCTTGCATCTCTGTCCTTTTAACATACACTAATATCCAGTTCTATCTTTCAATATTTATTTAGTTTTAGAAATGCGATCCGCTCAAATTCTAAGAAAATTTTGCTTTTCATTTGTTTTTATAACTATGACATTGGAATTGAGGAATGTAAAACGATTTCTATTTGTAAGAATTTCTCAAAGTCTACAAACTCAAATAAGAATTTTGTCCACATTCATTTTTAGTTAGATCTTTAAAGTGAAGAGAACCTTTTTGATGTCTTAAAATTTTAATAAAAAATTATGTTAATGTCGTACATAGATCATAGTCACAAGAAATCTCCCTCTACACTTATTTGGACAGGGCTGAAACATTTCAGACATATCAAGTCAAGTTTTAGAAATCCTATTTAAACAAACGATTTTCCCCTCAACACGAAGAACGATGAAAACCAGCGAACCAACGATCAAGCTTTTATTTTTATCTTATCTACATTTTGGTCACGTACTCAGCGTGGAGGTTGAGACGATTCGAATTCGAATAAAGAAAAGACCAAAATAACAAATCTTGAAGAACACAAATATCAAGATATCAAGCTCCTGACGATTAAGTACGTGGAAGAATAAGCAAACTAAGAAAGATACTCTACGAGAAAATATTAAAGTGGTGCTCAAAATTCCAAATGATTATCGAGTAAGTGGCCTGGATACACCAGGCATATCTAGCTGTGGAACTCCTAAAATGTAAATCCTCGAAGGCAACCATGATTGAAAGAAACGAAGAACTGCCGATCCTTAAAATGGAAATGGAAACCGAGCGAAAAATCAAACATGTTGATTACCACATAGGACTTTGTGATTCCTTAATAATGGGAGAATAAATTTCTATTTTTCCTTAGAAGCACAATATATATTTTTAACACATATTCTTCGAGAAATATTGTTATGAAATGTGTGTAATGAAGGCTTAAAATAGTGCAAATAATTTATATCTAGATATGCAATTTGTTAATAGTACCTTCTGTTGTAATTATATCATACTAAAATTGTAATATTCGCAAGCGACTTCGTTCCTAACATTATTATGGAAATATTGGTGATGAATGAGTGAGGGAATATTAATGTCGCACTGAAACATTCTTTTGACAAAATGAAACATTTTTGTCGAAAGAAACATGCTCTGCGGAATTTCGAATTTATTTGTATATGTAATATTACCTTTCTTAGATTTCATAATGAGTGAGTGTGTCACTTTCTCTCTCTCTCTCTTCACTCTTTGTCTAGATTGATAGATAGAAAGATATAGGAGGCTAAATTGGAAACTGTATTATGTACACATTATATATACTTATAACTCAATGATATTAGACTGGTATGAGCAACAATCATCATAAACATTAATAACTTAAGATACAAATCAGGATGATGCTAAGGATAATGCTTTATTTCTATTTGCTCAAATAATTCATCAGCGAGTGAGAGTGAATATTAACGCCGCAATGTTCAGCTGCACGAAGGCTTTCGGCGACGACCATGCAATTTTGAACCATGGTCAAGTGACGTGGACGACACTTAAGCTGGTACCCCTTCTCCTAACTACCACACCAACGGGAGGACGTTTCAGCTTTCGAAAGATTTAACGTGCATCGTCCCCCCTACACGGCGGATCTTTAGTGGTACTGGGCTCAAACTCATGACATGCCTGCCATGATCCGATACCTTGACCACTGGGCTACCGCATCTCCTGAAATACTGATGATAGAACTAAGTTGCCATCATTTTTGGTGACCATTTTTGGCGAGTCGGAGACCATATGGATGATTCTGGGAATTACTGGAGAAACCTACTAATATCACGATCTATGATGTAGACGAACGTTTTGAGATAAATCCACGCCTACTGCAAATAGGAGCCAATCCCTGAAGTTGAGAATTAGTATTGTTTTGACCGTTAAAGAGTCGACCTACGATTAGTTGCAACTATCAAGCGAGTGCTTGCGACTAATCTTTATCATTACAAACATGTATTTTTATACTCTGATGATTGTGTTTGAGAGCTGTAGAAGTTGTGAAGACCTTCTGGAATTTATTAAGCGAATTTTTGTGCTGTATTCTGTATTTCAAGGATTGTTTTGCTACAATAAATTGTCATAGCAACTGAAGAACTGTCTTGCTATTTGAGACTGATAGCAAAAAAGGATCGAACCCCAATCTACGTAACAGTATTAATTTCATCAATAACACTTGGTTACAATGAAAAATATGCTAGAGCACTGATAGCTGAACTTAATGTATTTTTAGCGCTGATTTCAGAAATAATAATGAAAATTTAACACAATATCACGAATTTTTGAAAAATTTTCTTTTACTTGGATTTTTATCACATTTACGAAAAATATTTACATTGTTGAATTTCTTCCCTCTATGGCTGACTTTCAATCAACTTTTGTGAAACGTACATAATATCATTCTGTTACATCTTTACTTTGCCTTCATTCTCTTCCTGTCACAATATTTCTCTACCAATAGAGTCACGTGAATCATTAATTTAGATCTTTTTATTGGCTTGATAACGCAGGAACTGTCACTCATCTGGATTGATTCTGAATGTAAGACGCTGAAATTTTGAACTTGGTTTCAATTTTTCTTTCATGTGTAATTTATTGTAGTGCATGTGCTGAGTAAGTGGGAGCTTCATCTCAGAAACACTTTTAACAGTTGTGTTTTTCTCTGTGCATTTCATGAAACAATTCGCGACGTTGAGAAAATTTGCCAAATGTTTTTTGCTATAAATACGGATAACATAGTTAAGTTATGAATCGCATGAGAAGCATTAAAGACCATTTAAAGCAGTTTTATCTTGCGTGTTTTGGCATGAAACTTGAAGACCAAGACAAATCATGGGCTCATAATAAAATCTGTGTAAAGTTCCTTAACGATCTACGCTTCTGGCTCAAAGAAAAGAAGACTGCTGTACAATTTGGAGTTTCTATAACATAGAGGTTGCCAAAAATTCCACTCTGATGATTCTAACTTTTATTTCTGTCTTAAATATAGATATGACCGTGAAAATCAAAAGCTGATATCCTATCCTGATAATATTCCATTCGCCATACGCCTCTTTCCTGATGGATCTAATATTCCATTGTCTTTGCCTCCGAGTTGCAAAAAATTTGCAGGTATATCCGAAGCCAAGTTGAAAGAGGGAATCTGTGTTGGTCCAGATATTCGCAAGCTTATGAAGGATAATGAATTTGAGATTTTTATGACATCATAGGAAAAAGAATCATGAGTTATTTTCAAAGATGTCGTCAGAAAGTTCTTTACAGTTGCAAAGATCCTGACTGTAAAAGAATTGCTATGAATTAGCTGGAGAAACTTCAAAAGTTAGGTTGTTCCATGAGTGTGAAAATATATTTCCTTCATTCATATGTCGATCCCTCCCCCGAAACTTTAGGATAAGTCAGTGAAGAACAGGGGAAAAGGTTCTACCAAGATATCAAAGATATGTAGCGGAAATATCAAGGAAGAACGGGTAAGAACATGCTAGCCGTCTATTGTTGGATGTTAAACGAGATAGGCTTGGGATTAAACATAAAATAAGAACGTCAAAAGAAGTTTTTAAAAGAGAACGAGAACGTACCCAAAGGAGAAACCTTGTTTGTTTTGCTTTCTTGTGCATTTTAAAATATGCTTCAAACTTGTATATACCTTAGCATAATTTTTGTTCCTCTTCGTCAATCGTCTATTTTATGTAAATACATTAATACAAACAACATTTTCTTTTAGAAATTACACCATAATTGGTTGTAAAATGCATAAATCTTAAATGCATTTCTTGTTTTTCACACGATAAATGACAGCCTGTGAGGTCTAGAAACAATGGTTTTCCTCTAATTGCGGAGAAAATAATTTTCCTCACAAAGAACCAATATTTACACAGATTTAACTGAATAAAATCCACTGTTTTCAAATTTCTCAGTATAAATTGTTCAAGCGAAAATATTGATATCGATTTTACGAAAATTCCTGACTTGATGGGAAAAAATAAAAGTCATTTTGAAAATCAGTACACTAAAAAGTATAAAAATCACTGAAAACCTGTTTTGTATTTTTCCCAAAATTTTAATTGTGTTCCCCTGTGTTATCCCATATTCGTTTCAACAATTTACGTCGATTATTTTCTCGAGTAAAATATATTTCTTAATTCCTTAACAATATTTTTACTCTCTTAAAATTTTAATCTTCGCATATGTTGTTTCATTACTTCTATTACATTTTACGTCTGTATTACCGTAACTAAATCGATATGGCCAAGACCTTATGGAAAGCATTCTTTCCATCTAACCGTGGAATCAAGTTCAGATGAATGAATTAACGTGTAGCGCAGTGCTTCTCAAACTTTCAATATTCGTGACCCGATATTCATTCATAATTTTCTTCGCCCTCCTCTACAATAACAATGTGTTCAATTCAATAATACTATACTTTGACGCTAAAGCTACTTACAACTTAAACCTCTTAAGTGCCACCGGGGTATATAAACGTCTCGCTCAGCCAAGGAATTTATTTTCTGAACGTATATATACGTATTTCTTCGAAGTACAATCTTTTCCGTGCACTGTTATCCATAAAATTATTCCAAAGGCATTGGAATGCAATAAAAGGACTTTAACAGTGTTTGAGAAGGATTTACTTATTTCACAGAGGATTTGCTTTTATTTATCCCCCTCCCAAAAACATAACATACGCGCGTCTACGTGGGAAACGGGGGCGTTAAGGAGCGAATCGCATCTTTTAATCAGCAGTTAGGGAATAATTACATACTGCATAAATTATCAAGATAACTGCTAATACAAACCCATGGAGTTACTGGTAATTATCAAATTTCTTCTTAACTTAGTATTGTTAAATTAATTATAAAATACATTGTACAGTACTGATACATTTATAAGTGGGTTTTTTTTTGTGCAAATGTGTATTTTATTCGTGTATATGTGTATTTTACTTTTTTTATTTTGTCAATGTACAGGGTAATACATAAATAAAAGTCAAACTAAGAATTACATTAGACAATATTTTAACTCCAATTAAAAGGAAATTCGGTAACTATCCTAGGAGGCAAGAAATTTGTCCGAGATTATTTGCCGCACTATGTATTTTGTCTGTTTACTTTCAGTGATTTAATAATCTTTTTAAGTAATCTTTTGTTTTCAACTTTTCAATATGCACGCACCCTTCTCGTAAAGTTATTACGCCCCTCTATGGGTGCGCGCCTCACAGTTTCTGGAACGATGGTATAGCATGCTTTTTACATGTTAAATTCGTCACTTGAAGTACGCACTGTCGTGGAATAGAAATTTGAGAGAAAAGCTATTTTCCAGCTCTATGTTGACCTTATCACTTAATCATGGCTAAAATTTTAAAAATCATTGTACATAACCATTAAGCTACTTTAAAATGAGAAACTAATAAGGTAATTAATGAACATATCTTGACTTTGCTACCTGAACATCATGTTCAATATTTAATACTTACTCTGCACACATTCGAATACAACATCTATGCAGTTTTCTTCCAAATTGAAATAATGTTAAGGTTTCGCAGTTGTACAAATTCCAGACAGAAATTAAATTAAAAATAAAATTTAATGAAATACCTCCAGTTCTATAATTATATAAAATGGACATATTTTAAATGTGTGAGAAAATTACTACATTGTAAGAAGTCTAATAATTAACAACTAATTCCTTTCCCTTTAGGTTTGTCATTTATTTAAGTTAAAATTTACGAACACAATTATCTTATTAACAGATTAATTACTTAAATGAAAGGAAATACTTAATTTTCAAGTTTTTAAAGTTGAAAAATTCTAAGCATCTAATGAAAAGCGCACTTGAACATCTTTTTATAAAAGTTATTTCAAATTACAATTTTTCATCAAAAATTATTTTCAAAGCCATAATGATAACATTTAACTTTACAAGTTATATTAATTAAGAATTAAAATGGTTGAATCAAATATAGAATTTGCATAAAGGAATGTAAATTACTACGTTGTATTTAATTAGTGATACAAATTTCTATTTAATTGTTGCTGTACTCTGTTTCATAGAATAAGAAAGAAATTTATAAGCCTATAATGCAATATGCTTCATTTCAGATATTGACTTTAAATAGCTTCATTCTGAAACAGAATAATACATTATTATACTTTTCTTCTATTTACTTAATTAGATTTTCCTATCAATTAACTACAGATATTTTAGTGAATAGAAGGAATAACTTACAGAGCTGTGTAATTAGTCGTTTCCGGTATATAGGGTTTAGCGATAAAAAAAACCCCGTTAGAATAGTTTTAAAATGTTTTTTCCTCTCAGTTGGCTGCATTTTAGCAACTTAACTCTTACAGACATGGAAGTCCCCAAATGTGAGAGCCATTTCATTTATATTCCAGTGGAGGCCTTGTTATCAAATTTGACCGCCCGAATTAGTTTTTAATTCAAGTTCTCGTCGGATGCTAAATATTACAGTGACTTAACTTTGCCGAGAGTACCAGAGCCAAATTGATACTCAAGCAAGTTTTTACATGCCACATAATCATATGACATGCATACCTTCTTCAGCCGAAGTCGAATTCGCAACCTTGGACCTGCGAAGCTTGCATACTTCCTGTAAGCCAATGATCCCGACGTTTATATGTTAATGAATGACAAAAATTGTTGATGGATATTTTTGTTTTCGAATTTGCAAATGATTTCCATTACTGAAGATTACATACATTCAAAATTTCTTAGATGAAGTAGTTCACTGTGAAGTCACAGAAAATCAATATATATATATATATATATATATATATATATATATATAATTGAGCAAAATAATACATTTAATTATAGGCGATTTATAGATTCGTAATAAAAAGACAGTTATATGATAATTTAATATATAATAAATTATTTCAGGTTCAGTGCTTATTGCAAGTGAAGTTCACGATATTACTTTCTAATTATTTTAATTTTATATGAGTCCACCGTTAAACTTTATATTTAAAGTCTCTTTATATGTATTTTGACATGTTTTAATGTAACAGGTAACCGTGTCACAAAAACATATTTTACAGTAGATTTTATAGTCGTAATAAAATTGTAGCTGCAATTCAATCATACAATATCCTGTAATACATTGTTTTATATTCACTTCCATTATAAATGAAACCTGTGATATTAATGTGTTCAATCATTAACTGCAGAACTGATATTTCATCTAAGACAAAACATTCAGGAATTGGGATATATCTTAATTCATATTGCTTTTTAAATTTATCCCCCCCCCATCAAGGGTAGTATCTATACAATTTAAACTATAATCAGTTGAACTAAATTTTAAGGAATAAGAGCGTATGAGAAATTATTTTGGGCTTACGATGTTGCAAGCCTTTGTTGAAATGTTGAATTTCAAGAGAAAAATGAAAAGTGATGTGGTCTTCACTGAATTATTTTTAAAGAGGAATAAACATTTTTGTATATATAAGTACTAAGAGTAAAATATTTGCAAGAAAAATAACATGAAATTTAGCTTTTCATGTTGCCTTTTCGATTTCATGCTATCTTTTCATGTTTTCTTTCAAAATTTATTTGTACATGTTATATTTTTATGCCATTTTATCCATTATTAAGTAATTAACAAAATATAATACAAAAACTTTTT